>JAMPIV010020267.1:0-107999 GCA_024509875.1 Oreohelix idahoensis
TAATTTTCAAAGTAAACCGCCCCGTTGAGACTCAATGTGCTAAAAATCTAGTTAGTATGCAAGAGAAGGAATAGCACAGAGGGCTAAAAATAACTTTAATGGCAAAATGGGTTAGGGAGGCTAGTTGTTAAAAAAACAATGTTTTGTTGTGTTGAATCGCAATAAACGGACGAACCAACAGACATAAACTAACTTGACTGATATGACTAATTGACTTTTTAAAGGTTTTTGAATTTCAAAAAAAAATAAAGAGCTATTAGGCCACAATAAACATATTATCGGCGCTCAACCCTCTTGGCCATATCTGCATACGTTGTCCATAAACACAGTTAATAAATTAAAAATGTTTGATATTTCACATTGAACATGTGCTGAAGATGTCAAAATGTAAGAAAATATAATCCCAAAAAGCAGCTCATTATAGAATTTAAATGCTAATATCTACCCCACTCTAAATTACAACAAATCAGGAAAAAAAAGGTAAAAAAAGGGTTGCTACATTTCATATTTTTTAGAATAAATAATTCCACCATCTAATAGAAAGCCAAATCAAAACCAGTATTCTTCCCCCAGTAATATACCTTAAGTAACCCCCAGCAGTATTCAGTTAGTATTTAAGGCCGAAAACTTAATGCTACAATATGCTTCTACAACTGTATTATTAAAGTCGATACACATGCCATTAGATCCCCTTGAAACAGGGTATGTCATTATATTTATTCTATGGCAAGAACCGCACACATCTAGCTTCCGCCTATACTCCATACTGGGGATATACGACTTATCACAAAGTTAAACCAAGTTACGTAGCGATTTAGCACAACTGGTAAAAAATTACAGATTAAAATTAAAAAAAAATGTAATATAGCTGTGTTAAGTCCAACCTATCTGTGTATTAGTGGCTCAGAAAAGATCTGACACGATACCAATACTTATAAATCAGTAACTCTGCTAAAACCATTATAATTTGCTGCACCAATGTGTCAATATGAATTCAGTTGATTTATAACCATTAGGGAACTTGCAAAACATTTTTATCAGAGCAGTATTCTGAGTGCCCCCAGACGCATGGACAAGCTGCCGACCATATTAAATGCTGTTGACCCACTTCTTAGGGTTGGTAATCCACTCATCATATAAGTGGGCTTTCTGGTAATGCTTATAAATTACCGCCATAGTTATTTACAGTATACATACCCCATTTGCTATATTAGTAATTACTAATTAGACATTTATATTAATAAGCCGTTTACATGGAAAGATGTATTCTAATCCAACTAGTTCATTTTATCAACAATCTCCCAGCTGAATTTAATAACAAGTAAATAGTATTCACATAGTAAGTATTATTAGTAACCTACATATGTACATATCACCTTTCAATTATTATGCCATATATCAAATAAGCATTTCAATCTAATTCAAAATACAATCATAAGTTATATATCAAGACTAAACCCGCGGAATGCTGGCACTTGATTACAAATAAATTAAAGAATATATTACTATCAAAATTTTACACAGTTAAGTTAGTTCAGTGTTCATAAAAATAAAATATTAATATAATTAGACTTGTTAATATACGTGTAATGTATGCAAATTACACAACACATTACATATCATTACCCTAGAATCTTAACGAAGCCACATTCACTAGTAAAAAAAGATATGTGAGGTCTATTGTAAGCAAGAAGGGCCTTCTGCGTCAATTCACAGCAACAATTATCTCAGGAGCCTTCACAGCTGACCTCATGCTTCACACTAAGTAATTCACCATCATACAATACCATCAAAACCACTACAATCACACTTCTTACCGAGTACCCGTACCGTAATCACGCTACTCCTACAAGTAATCTGTCATAATTACGATTCTTACACGTATATGTCCATAATCACGCTTCTTGCAAATAAAATGTCATAATCACGCATCTACCCAGTATCTGTCATAATCACGCATTCTTACACAAGTATATGTTCATATACACACCTTCCTTAACAGTACCTGTCATAATCACTACCTTCTTACAAGTATCTGTCATAATTACGTTTCTTACAAGTATATGTCATAATCACGCTTCTTACAAGTATATGTCATAATCACGCTTCTTGCAAGAATATGTCATAAACACGCTTCTTTCAAGTATGTGTCATAATCATGCTTCTTACAAGTATGTGTCGTAATCACGCTTCTTACAAGAATCTGTCATAATCACGTTTTTAACAAGTGGTAATCACACTTCTTACAAGTACCCGTCGTAATCACGCTTCTTACAAGTATCTGTCATAATTACGTTTCTTTCAAGTATATGTCATAATCACGCTTCTTGCAAGAATGTCATAATCACGCTTTTAACAAGTATCTGTCATAATCACGCTTCTTGCAAGTATATGCCATATACAACACGCTCTTACGAGAACCTGTCATAATCCCACTTCTATACAAGTATTGTCATAATTCATGTTTCTTACAAGTAACGTTGTTAATCACGCTTCTTACAAGTTATCTGTCATAATCACGCTTCTTTATAATAAACTTGAAGCAATAAACGAAGTTTTAAAATGAAGTGGTTTTTTTTTCTCGTCAAATAATATTAATGTAGTGCTGAATTGTAGTTAAAAAAATGAAGCGAGAAAGATGACAATTTAACAATATAAATTTAAAAGAAAAAGGAAAAAGAGGAGGGGGTTGGTGGGTGGTGATTCCACTTCTAATCATCAAAAGAGGTGCGTCAGTTTTAGAATCACTGTTCTATATTACTTGTTCACAAACATCCTAATCGTCGATATCTACAGCTGAGAACCATTATACAAAAGCATGTTTCCACTGACTTTATTCCCCTAAGCTTATTCCATTCTGTGAAGATAATGAACCTGAGCAGCAAGGTGACCCATTCCACAAAGAGATCGTCTGTTTAACAGGTCGCCATAAGCGGGCACGGTGTAGTCCCCAGTTTCTAGTTCCAAATTAAAAAAATACGGAAACACATTTCTTGTATAAGAAACAAAATATGAAAGGACAACTACGTGGTTTTACAAAAAGTTATTTTATTGTTGAACAGAATCGACATCATTGCACTCCAGGCAAACATAGGTGCTCATCTCCCTCAGTAAAAGTACGAAGAGTTGAATGCTACTAATTCCTGTAGATCGGCTGGTGTGTTTACACCGTACGGATGCAATCCTCATCATTCTCCATCCTCTGCTAGCCTTATGCTTAATGCGTAATCCAACAGTGTTAGCCCTGATGGTTCATCTATTGCAGTCATTCTCTAAAGCGATCATTAATTGTTCTCATTTCCTTCCCTTATCCATATCCAGTGTCCACCCACTGTTTGAGTGCTCATGATGCTAGACTGTCAACTCTCTCATTATACCATTTTCAATTACCATGACCAGGACAGAAGATCCACATTTCAAAAGTGAAACGAAATACAGTATAGGTGTACAAGGCGGATAATCATGTCCTTTGCGAGTAATATTAGTACACTGGTTTGGACAGCCTAAATAATACGTTTGGACTGACATGCTGTGAGACCAAAAAAATTTCACAGTAGCTTTTAAATCCTGTGAGAGTTACAATAATTTGGTTTGATGTCATTTGAGAATTGTAATAAGTTTTGCAGTCACACTGTGGCAAGTAATATCTCTCATTTGATTAGTACCCTGTGAGAAACATAGTGTGATGCTGAAAGAATAGTAATAATGCCGTTTTCATCATCATCATCATCATCTCTATTTTCACTCCTTGTCCGTAGATTTTTCATAATGGAATTAAGACTTGGTGGTCCCCTTCTATTAGATTAGAATACTTGATAGCCACAGTGAGATATTGATATTAGAACATAGAATTCCACGAGTGAATGGTAGAAATTTATAGAGGCTTGTCCCCGGAAAAGCGAGAATCTTCTCTCTCTCCTCCGCTAATTCGTCTACAACAGATCCACAGGAGTCATGACATCTAAAAACATAGATATTAATTGTGGTAAATCTTCTAAATACAATATCTAAAATTAGATTATAACAGTAATAGAGCAAATAGTCAAAGATAAGAAAAGTACTAAAAATTTTCGGCGAGAATCGTAATAAGCCTTCCAAGCGTATTATTTGATAACGCAATGGCCGAACCAAAAGGTGACCCTATTTTTTTTTTTCAAGATTCGTCATTGAGACAAACGTTCACTTTCCTAGGTCAACTAAGAATTTGCATAACATGCATGTAGAGGGTAGGGGGAAACGGAGAAAACCCCAACGCAAATCACGTCACACATTGTCTAAATATAAAACTACTTGCTAGTATTGCCTTAGGCCGTTTTTCAAAATACATGGAAAAAAGTTAGAAAAAGTGTACACTACGTCAGTGAACACCTTAGCTCTTATTGCGATGACATAAACACTCGTAATTAGTCTTGAAAGTAACAATGAGAAAAGAATTGAACGGAGGTAGTTTTTAAAATGAACAACTAACATGGAAAAAAAATATGGAATATTGAACCATAGCCAGGTAGCCCCATAAAAATCATATATTCCTGTGTACTGTGGCTTTTGCTGATTAAGAATATTTATCAATTACATAAATTTAGATCAATTAGATAATCAAATATTGGGGGATAATACATAGAAATCGGAATACTGATCAGGTCAAGTCCATGTCTGCTTTAGATTGGATAGCAAATTTTTTTGGGGGAAAATTTAGGTGAAAGATAGGCTAAGAAGTACGATGATGGGGATTGGGTGGAAAATTTGAAGTGAGGCGAAATATTATTGGGCCCGCCCTCGTACTAAACAATAGTATTACCGCTAGTAACTTGAGTAGAAAGTTTGAATTGTATTTTTGAAAGACTTTGTTACAAGATGAAATAAGGAATTATCTCATTGGCCAGGAGTTGATATTGGGGGAAAAGCATTAGGCGAGACGCCATTTTCTAACAAAATTTTATGCCAAGAGCGATGATATCAGCTTGAGCTTGTAAACAATATTCTCAAAAGCCTGGACAAACGGCAGATCGAAGCGTGTGCCCAGTCATCGTTCACTTGTGTATTTCATTGAATAAATGTGGTCCTGGGTACTGATGTTTAATGGTAGAACTATGAGAACTGCTCGATACTAGGACTCTGTCTTATACTTCGAGCCCATGCAGTGGCCATTGCCTATCTAACAGGTGGAACAGATTGTCAAGCGATCAGAGGAAACGATCTACCTGATTCTCCTGGCCGATTAAATCTTGTTCGGCACCTGGCAGCTCAACTTAAAAGAACTAGAAAGTGATAGTGAAGAAAACTGTGAATAGTTATTAATATTTCCACAAGTGACAACGAAACAGACGATAATTAAAGGGAGTGGATTATAAAACCAACAACCTATTGTTGGATACCAGTATTACCTCAAAGTAGAAGAATACAACTACACACTTATATAAATAATATTGTATGTATGGACAGAAGATCTACTGTTGTTTATTGGACCTTTGTAAATAGATTCTTTTGGATTTCACTTTTGATTGTCCAGTCCCTGGTTCAAAATAAATAGAATCATGATAAATAAATTGTAAAAAATTCCTATTTACACAAAGTTTCAACCCCTGTCTTAATTAAGATAAGCCCATTTAAATTGTCGTATGTATGTTAATTGTTTAAAACTGTTGGGTTGTATGAGTGGATAATATAAACTATTATTTTGTACGTTAGTTTGGTTATTGCAACATACACTCTAACAAGCAAAACCCCTAGACACAACACGAAGTCATTTTAATAATAATATAGATTAATTTATGAATGAGAATAAAAAGGGTGGTAGCGGAAAGGTTACTCTGAAAAATGTTTACAATAATCTAATTTGTTAAATTCAGGGACTCTTCAAAGCTGATCCCTCATTCAATACAATTAATAAAACAAAACAATAATTCATAACATCAAAAACCACCACATATATTGGGGTCTCGCTCCTGGGTTGAATTTTTCATAGCACCACTATATTGGTTAGCTAAGCTTTCAGCTCTGGGATTTTAAAGTTCTTGAGAAATATTATCAATTAATATAAGGAACTCAGATAGTATAAAAACTAAAGTATTCCTTTTGTGGAAATGAAATAGTGGTTGAGCTACAGTGCCCTGTGGTTTTTTGTTTCTTGGTTATCTTTAGAAATAGTAAGCCATAATTTAGAAAATTTGTTAATAGGTTAAGAAATTTTTAAGAGTTGACATAGTATCAGAATGGCCTGATCGGGCAAAGTTTCGTTCTGCTGCTGTGCAGATACTGCCATAAAAGAACATGATTATGGATGGGTCAAGCTTTGATTCCAATATGAAACTTTCAGAATGCGACAAGTTATATTGAAAATGGGAGGATAGGAAAGATAGCAAGAAGAAATTAAAAGAACTCAATTACATATTTGAGGCCTTGACAAAGAACTTAAGACTGCTGCAGTATTGAGGCGGACAAGGAGGCGTAGGGGATTGGGAGGCAGCTAGGGAAGCATAGATTTAAAGGCTCCAAGTTAGATTATGACCAGGCTGAAAGAGAAGCAGAGGAAAAAGAGACTGGCAGCAAAAGAGAAGAAAAGAGACTGGCTGCAGAAAAGAAAGAAGAGACTGCTGCAGAAAGAGAAGGATAGAGACAGGCTGCGAGATAGGGAAGCAGAAAAGGAGCGAGAAGAGATTACAGAGGGAGCATGAGCTACGCACTAAGTGGAGTTAGAATTTCAAGGCATGCCCTAAAATGTGCCAGCTCCATTTGCCTCAGATGCCAATGCTAGACAGGGAGCCTCAACCTCAAGCTATTGGGTTTTCCATGAAGACCATTTGTTGAGGAAAAGGACGATGACATAAGAAAAAGGGTAATTAATAGATTTGACTTTTATAAGCCACTACACAATATGGTATATAGAGAGAGAGAGGTGGAGTCCTCAAGTTTTATCCAAGGTCTTAGGGGAACGGCTTATGAAGTTTTGCCAAGATGAGCAGAGATTACAAAGACAATTATTACTTGCTAAAGCAGGAGATCCATTTATTAAGATACGAACAGAACGGAGAAAATTTATAGAAAAAAATTTAGGAATGCCAAAATACTGTCGGGTGAGACTTATCCCAGTTCTCTGCACGTTAGAGACCTACCGATTGAGAAATGGAACTGCTCTGGGGAAAACCGCAAGATCTATAAGGAAATGGATCCTCTACTTAGCAGCTAAAGAGTCCATGGCTCCAGACCTATAGAAAGTTCTCATGGAACAAGGTGCAGAGAGGCATGGGTGAATTACATCAATTCGCTGAGAGGTAATCAGGCATCCCAGGCAGAGGTAGTTGGTAATAAAAAGAAACCAGGTAGACAATTTTAAAGGCTCCTCAAAACTTTAATAAGTTTTGATACGCATAGAGATCCTTGGTAACAAAGGAATAAGCGCACCAGTTTGATAGGCCACGCAATTGACTATACCGAAAATAAAACCGCACGAATTCGAATGAAAGAAAAATATGTAAGAAAGGAAAAATCTTGTTAACCCAAGGAAGGACGGTGGTAGTGTAAAAATTGTCCCGGATGGAAAATCATAACCACCGAAAATTGTAGATGAGAAATACTCCAAATTTCGCTGCAATGCAAAATGGAAAAGAAAGGAGTTAAAGGTTCAAACTTACTGAAGGCCAACAGGAATCTTAGCGCCACCTCCCAGTGTGTGAGAGATGTAACATGCAATGTGAGTCATGTAACTATAAGGTGTCATTTGTATGATACTCACGGATTAGATATGATCATGTTTGTGAGTTTCTCACCTGGTGTTGAAGCAGATCAATACCACCATAGGAAACAGTGGAGATTCATGGGGCGTGTGCAACCTAAGGACGTACCAACACCAATGACGACACTTCCCAGACGCCAGGTATAAATGTGAAAACGCGAATATGTGGAAGGAATCAGTGCAAAGCAACAGTGCTAAATAAGCCGAAATCTACCCTCTGATATTGTGGGTGTATAGATATGTCTTCATGGGAACCCCACAGAGACCTGTGAAGATCCAAGGCAACAGTGCAGTGACCAGATCGCACAGTCTAAAAAGGAGGATGTATAATCAATGCATAAAAATACCCATCCAATGAGACGATGAAGGCAAGGCGGATCAGGGGATTGACAAAAGGACCCTCGAAGACTTGTTGTAAAGAAATTCTGCCCAAATGTCATACACTCGCATGGGCAAAGGGAGACTTTCAGATATGAAGAGAACCAAACTGATTATAAGAGGAAGAATTGCTGGAAACGTGGATCCCATGGGTCAACGGACAGCTGGTCCTTCCCACTTCATATAGGACTTAGGTGTTGGAACTAGGGCATGCGATTCCCTTCAGAGGTCATATGGGAATCAACGCAACAGGACAGCGTATAGCTTGTTCATTATTATCTGGCCAGGCTAAACTGAAGACATAAAGAGATATGTAAACTCCTGTCCAGAATGCAACAGGGTTGCTCCAAAGCATTGGACTCTGCTCCAGCAAACTTTAGGGGAAATGCCCATAGTGGGAACAACACCCTTTGAGAAGAGTTGCAAGTGGACATTGTGGGACCTCTCACTCGACCAAGAGGAGGAACAGTTAACATTCATGACTTCTGGTGGACACTTGTTCTTTGTGGGGAGAGGGCGGTAGCCCTGTCATCAATCGATTCGAAGCAATGTGGCAGAGGCATTACTCACAATCTTCACAAAGGTTTAGGCTTTCCCCAATCAAAAATCTTTGACTGATAATGGCTCTCAGTTCAAGGGAAACTAACTGAAGAAGTTTTCAGGATCTTTCAGGCAAACACTTTCATTGTAGTCCGTATCATCCCCCAAGGAAATGGCCAAGTGGAAAGATTTAACTGGGACACCTCATGTCGATCTGAGAAAGTTGGCACATGAAAAACCTGATACATGGGGACCAGAACCTTTTGCCCGCCGCCCCTGTTTTGTGCCTATCGGGAGGTACCCATAGTTCAACCGGTATGGCACCGGCAAACCTTGTTATTTGGAAGGCCAATAAAAGAGTCTATTAGAAGCATTTTAAGGAACATGGACAGTCGATGAAAGGCAGAAGAAAAATATTACCTCATCATATCAATATGTGAACGAGCTGACCACTCGTCTTAAAACTGGCTGGAAACTTGCCAATGATAAATTTGAAGACAAGCCAGGAAAAAAGCATGCTGCCTATTACAATATTAAAAATGAGAAGGATAGCAGGAGAATTAGCTGTGGGAGAGAAGGCGCTCTTCTTTCTGCCGGCAGTCCATAATAAAAGTTGCAAATTTGATGGCAAGGTCCATATACAGAATCTAGAGAAGGTGTCTAGAACAAATTATAAGATAGATAAGAAGGGGAAAGAGAAAATCTATCATGTGAATCTTCTAAAAAATATCTGGAAAGAGAAAAACCAAGAGGAGACACACCTACTGACCTTGTCTATTGCAATGGAGACTGATAAAAAGGAACCACTCCACTATTCTCATGAATATCCTTTACATCCCTGTGAGACACGCTGCACAGGTAAAAATCAGTACGCACTTAAGAAAACTCAGAGAGGAGAGAGTTCAACAGGTTCTGAATGATCATACCAGAGGTGTTTTAACAGACCGACAGGGCATACAAATTTATTAGAGTATGATATGAAACTAATATGACTCCAAACACCAATGTCTGTATGAAAGCCTATTCGATTCCGTTCGCTAAGGAAAAAGCTTTGAAGGAGAAGATAGAATATCTGTTGAGAAGAAGGAATTATTTTCGCACAGTAAATCTCCATACAGCTCCAGTGTGGTTCTGTTAAGAAAAACCTCACAAGAACAACAGGGACTGTGGTATAGATTTACAGGAAACTGAATGCCTGTCACAAGAAGGTCAGGTGTGATTCCAATACCTGATACAAATCAGCTGTTTGCCAGGCTGAATTAAGCTTTAAATATTTTCTAAAGAGGATCTGAGCAAAGGATACTATCAGAATCCCAGTAAAGCCGGAGGTTAGAACCTTTATTTTTTACCTCGAAAGGACATTATGAATTGTAACAATGTTGCCATTCTGGCTGAAAAATGTACCGAGTGTGTTTTTTCGAGGATGATGAGAAAGTAACTGGATCCCTGAATAATACATGCATCACCAACTTCATGGATGATATTCTCATAGCGACTGAAACATTTGAGGAAACATTAACTCACATGGATATGTTGTTGAGTCGACTTAGAGAGACAAATTTGACAGCTAGACCGACGAAATGCTGTGTTGGATGTAAAGAGCTGGAATTCCTGGGACACACAGTACATCAGGGAAACATGACCCCTGACCCAAAGAATCTGGAGAAGTTGAAAAAAGCCCCAAGACCACAGACAAAAAAAGATGTGCGATCTTTTGTCTCATTATGTGGTTTCTACCAAAAGTATATTAAAAACTTTAACTCCATATGTGCTCCATTGACTGATTTAACGCGCAAAGGAAATCCTGATAGAATTACTTGGTCGGCGCAGTGTGAATTAGCCTACCAAGAGTTGAAGGAAAAGCTCACAAGCAGGCCTATTTTGAAATTACCTGACTTGAGTCAAGAATTCATCGTGAGAACGGATGCTAGTAATATAGGTTTGGATGCAGCTCTATTACAAAGGTCAACTTCACTTGACGGGGAATTAACCCCAGTAGCTTATGCTAGTCGTAAGTTGAACACAGCAGAACAAAAATATTCAACAAGTGAAAAAGAATGTTTGGCGGTATGGGCTATAAAAAAGTTCCAATTTATCTATGGTAAAATCATTTTTTAAGATCCAAACAGATCATAAACCACTCGTGTGTCTGTCACAAGCAAGGCATGACAATGCTAGATTATTACGTTGGTCGTTGCTCTTACAGCCATACCAGTTTACCATAGAATATATTCCAGGCAAAACCAATGTCGGTGCCGATTTTTTAAGTAGACATCCGTACAACGAACATCAGAGTAGTCACCAGGCATAAGTAGTAAATTTATCTATGTGTATTTAAAAGTAGGAACTGACATATGATAGTCTGTTCTAAGTGGGGAGATATGTGGTAATCTTCTAAATACAATATCTAAATTAGATTATAACAGTATAGTGCATAAAGTCAAAGATAAGAAAGTACTAAAAATTTTCGGCGAGAATCGTAAGTTGTCGCCTACGCCTTCAGCGTATTATTTGATAACGCAATGGCCGAACCAAAAGGGTACCCTATTTTTCAAATTCGTCATTGAGACAAACGTTCCACTTCCCTAGGTCAACTAAGTATTTGCCTAACATGCATTGTAGAAGGGAGGGGAAACGGAGAAAACCCAACGCAAATTGAACGGGAGGTAGTTTAAAAATCAACAACTAACATGGAAAAAAATATGGAATATTGAACCAAGCCACGTTGCCCCATAAAAATCATATATTCGTGTACCTGTGGCTTTGCTGACTAAGAATATGTTATCAATTACATAAATAGTCCATTAGATAATCAAATATTGGGGATAATACATAGAGAATCGGAGATACTGTCAGGTCAAGTCATGTCTGCTTAGATTGGATAGCATATTTATTTGGGAAAAAATTAGGTGAAAGATAGGCTAAGATAGTACGATGAAGGGGATTGGGTGGAATTTGAAGTGAGGCGAAATATTATTGGCCGACCTCGTACTAAACATATATTACCCGAGTAACGTAGTAGAAAGTTGAATTGTATTTTTGAAAGACTTTGTTTACAAGTGAAATAAGGATAATCATTGGCCAGAGTAGTTGATATTGGGGGAAAAGCATTAGGCGAGGACGCCATTTTATAACAAAATTTTGCCAAGGAGCGATGAGAGCAGGCTTGTGCTGTGTAAACATTATTTCTCAAAAGCCTGGACAGAACGGCAGATCGAAAGTGTGCCAGTCATCGTTCACTTGTGTATTTCATTGAATAAATGTGGGCCCTGGGTACTGACGTTAATGTAGTACCAAACGCTTGAGAACTGCTCGATTCAGGACTCTGTCTGTATACTTCGAGCCCATGCTAGTGGCCATTGCCTATCAAACAGGTGGAACAGATTGTCAAGCGAGCAGAGGAAACGATCTACCTGTATTCTCCTGCCAAGTTAAGTTCTTGTTCGGCACCTGGCAGCTCAACTTAAAAGAACTAGAAAGTGATAGTGAAGAAAACTGTGAATAGTTATTAATATTTCCACAAGTGACAAACGAAACAGACATAACTTAAAGGGAGTGATTATAACCAACAACCTATTGTTGATACCAGTATTACCTCAAAGTAGAAGAATACAACTACACACTTATATTATAATAATATTGTATGTATGGACAGAAGATCTACTGTGTTATTGGACTGTTGTAAATGATTCTTTTGATTTCACTTTTGATTGTCAGTCCTGGTTCAAAATAAATTAGAATCAGGATAATAAATTGTAAAAAATTCTATTTACACAAAGTTCAACCACTGTCTTAAATAAGATAGCCTTTTAAAGTGTCGTTTGTATGTTATTGTTGTAATACTGTTGGTTGTTGTGGATAATAAACTATTTGTTTGTATGTTAGTTGGTTATTGCACATTACACTCTACATTCATAACCCTAGACACTACACGAAGTCATTTTAATAATAATAATATAGAGTAATTATGAATGAGATCAAAAGGGTGGTAGCGAAAAGGTACTCTGAAAAGTTTACAATACTATTTGTTAAATTCAGAGACCTTCATAGCTGATCTCATTTAATACAATAATAATACATAACAATAATTCATAACATCAAAACCCACCACATTTTATATATATATATATATATATATATATATATATATATATATATATATATATATATATATATATATATATATATATTATCACTCACGTGCACACACACACATACTATTGGCGACATGTAGACACACACACATGGGAAAACTATAACAATGATTATATAGATATTTTGGAACGAGCTGACCAATGCGCTGATTAAGTTAAAGAGAAATTTTAATTATCATCTAAAATTTCATCACAACACGTAAAATTACATCAAAGCATATACAAATAGTCAAAAAGTCAATAAAATGCTACAAGAATGATAGACCCACAGTATGATCTTATCCCTCAAGGTATGCCCACAGTCCTGTTAGAAGAAAGTGATAGCCCCAAGGAATCAAGGATACATTAGCGGTAATCTAATGATTTTCCCCTTTTAAAGGTATGAACAGACTTAGATATTAGTATGATTAGATATTATTATAAGGAATAGTATCTTGTTTGCAACAAAACTTGCATAAAGAAATTACAAAGTGGGTGAAATTTGGTATACCATAAAAAGAGTCACTCGTTCCTGCTTTCTCTCGGTTCATTCATCAGGGCCCTGTCTCACACAACCTTACCTCTCAACCCTTCGAAAATAAAGTTCGTTCGTTCGTTCGTTCGTACCTACAATCGTGCTGCTGTTCGCCGTCTGGCGCACGTTATGACACAATATGTTTTATCGTTTGGTGAAGCGGATACCCAGCTCTGCAGATCTTGGTTTCATCCAATTTGTCCGGGGAGCGTCCTCTTCAGGCGATAATTTTGTTCAGATTTTAAGTTAGTGTCACTTTATCAGTTCAGGTAAGAATTAGTTTTCAAGCGGGCTCACAGGATCAGAATCACGAGGTTTCCACTACATAGGAACAATGTCACGTTTGTAACTTCGATCAAAAGGTAAAAAAATTCTTGGTCACACCACAAGTTGACATAATTTGCGGAACGTTACTGTATGTAATAGTTTACCCGCCACAAGGGCTGAACTGTACTTGTTTTTCTCAGGAAGAATAAAATCTGGCGCAGTAGGCCCGTTATGTCATTTCGCCTTTAAAGTTCTTGTAAAGATTTTGCACCAAGTCTTTTAAGGAAAATGTTTTAGTTCTTCTCAGATATTACTCATCAGTACTTAACGCTGGCAAAGTTTGGGTTAACCCCAGTTTTCTTCACTAAATAGAGGAAAAAACACATATAAAATAATTATACATATTATGTACTTGTTATAACTTACATTTTAAACTGCAAGCGTACAGCTTGACTTATCATTTAAAACTTCCCGTGAAATAAGTTATATTCATAAAATCAATCATCATGAATTAGGAATACCTACGTATCCCGTCAATACTCACTGATGTAGCATTTCAGTTATAAGTTAATTTTAAAATATATTCTCGTCTGATTATTTAGTAATTACATTTAATTCCTTATAGCTACCTGGTTTTAAGCCAGAAATTATAATTTATTCTGCTTTCCACTGAAACACGTCAGCTAGAGAATATAACAGACTATATTTTAATTCTCTCTGCACAAAGAACTAGTGAAAAATAGGCGATTCAACACTTAATCACTCACAAAATATTAGATACTTAATATAATATCTACCTCCGCACAGAACTACAGATTAATACCACGAACTAGAATCATTCAATATAATGGTAGTCTAGATCTCGGCACAGATTGCCCAGAAACTAAAGACTGTTCAATACACAAGATATTCTTCTAGCCTGGCGATCTGTCTACTGCAGATTTAGGAGTACGAATGAAAATCTAGTTTCAAACTCTGGTTAATATCTTAAACCAGACAAAAGATCCCACTATTTCCAAAAACCCGATCTCTCCCCTTTCCTAACACCTACGTACATTAGACGCTGGACATAACATGCCAAACGCGTCTTAGACACCTCACTGCTAACGAAGCTGGCCGAGAGTGCCGTGACAGAGGAAATTACCAGACAAATGTCTCATTCTGCGCCGTGCTGATGTCGGTTATCACACCTCACGCCGGAGAAACGTTCGTGTCAGGTGAAAAATGCTAGACCACAAGTCTGCTCCTATGTCTGAGTATGAAACATAATCATACATCTCGTCTGACTGCAGCGACTGACACGTTATATAATAACATAAGGGTGCGTTTCTAAATGAGAAAAAAAAACAGGCGAAAGTATGAATGGGAAAATAGTAATGTTTATAGTCGCAAACGTACGAATGCGAAAAGACAGGAAAAGGAAAAAAGAGCGATAATAAAGTAGAGGACACGGGTAGAAAAAGAAAGAAAGAATATACAAAATTTATTGATTATAATCTCTATGCGACAGAACGTCCCCCCTTTAAGATATGGAAACACTCCATGTCTACGTTATGGAAATAAATTTCCTATATCCGTAGCTTCAGAGTGTCTGTCCTCTTCCCTCTCGTCTCCCCCCTCCGTCTCTGTCCAATTCCTACTCATGAAGTCTCCCAAAGTTTCCTTTCTCTGGAATGTCTCCCATGCGCGCTTGAAAGAGCGTCGCCGCTTCTGACATTTGTGAAAGATTCCGTGTGATTGCAGTGGAATTTCCCTGCCACTATCGTCATCTTCGTCAGTTTTGGCGATCGTCAGGAGATGGTCGGAGGTTGGCACCAGTCTTTCCAAGAATTTCTTTAACAGATTTAAATGGAAGACCTTCTCCTTTCCTTCAATAGAGATCTGGTAGTTAGCCTTAGAAATCTTTTTCAGGACGGTAAACGGCCCTTGCCATCCGATCCTCAGTTGGTTGTTTCCGGTAGGGAGTAACACCAAAACTTTATCTCCTGCTTCCAGTTCTCTTTCTTTCGCGACTTTCCTGTATCAGTTAGCGTGCTTTGTGCGTGCTCGCTTAAAGTTGGTCGTTGCTAGGTCCCATCCTAGTTTCAACCTTCCTTTTAAATCCGACACATATTTACTTGCTGAGACAACTGTCTCATCAGCTTTCTGGTCTGTCAGCGACCAACGTAAGGCTTCAAGCGGCCCCTTGATAGGTCTGCCGAATAAAAGCGTAGTTGGCGGAAATCCTGTGGAAGTATGAGGAGATTCTCTGTAGCTAAATAAAGCTGCAGGAATACAAAGATCCCAATCTTCAGATTTCACTTGTGCCAGTTTACTTAGCATCATGTTGAGGTTTCCGTTAACACGTTCCACGAGCCAATTTCCGGCCGGAGTATAAGGCTTTATGTAGATGTGTTGGTTCCTCACGATCTCATCCATCAACAGGTTTCGGTATGGAGATCCGTTATCCGTCAACACTTGCTGAGGGAATCAGAACCGAGTGAAAATCTGCACGAAGGCTTCTGCGACATGCTTGGCATCTGCGCATGTTAGCGGGATAGCTTCTGCCCATAAAGTGCATGTGTCTACTAAGGTGAGTATAAACCTGTTCCTTCTTTTAGTCCTTTCTAGGGGTCCTAAAATGTCGATCACAACCCGTTCGAATGGTGTTCCCACTATTGGCATTTCACCCAAAGAGACTGGGGGTGTCCGTTGCTTGGGTGGTACACGTTGGCACTGGGCACAGGATTTAACATACCTGATAATATCAGTATTTACTCCTGGCCACCAATAATGAGTAGTTATCCGTTGGTTTGTAGCGTTCTGTCCCATATGTCCGCTGAAGGGAAGAGAGTGCCCCATTTCTAGGATTTGGCTTCTGTACTGTTTCGGTACTAGGAGCTGGTTGTAACCTTGGTCAGGCTTGCCCGTTCTGCGATAAAGTACGCCATCCTTAGAAAAAATGTCCCCGTGCTGTCTGGGTTCCTTAGCCATGGGCAGTTTCCTAAAGCAGGGTGTCAAAGTAGGGTCCTTTTGTTGCGCTTCTTTAAGTTCCATAGGTAACAAATTAGGCGCAGGCTCCCGTTCCTTCTTGGTTTGCCCTCTTGTAGTTACTGCTGCCACAATCGGCTCTTCCGGTTTCCCAATAAACACGTATCTACCGTCAAGTATGACTGGGTAGATGGGATCATCCATAACAGCCGCTTTGATCACACCTCTGACAAAGTCAGAGTGTATCTCCACCAATGCGATGGGAAGCGCTGTAGGTGCCTCACTCTTACGAACTCCACAAAGTTCGACAGTCTCTCCTGTCTCTTGACCGGGTTTAACCAGGTGTCTGGCAACAATGCAATCATAAGAAAGCCCCGTGTCAAATAAACAAAAAGTTTGAGAACCGTTCAATATAACAGTACCTCGCGTTGAGGGTCTCTCTCCCTCAGGTTGGGAATCACTGTCAATAATTCCGCCCTGCGAGACTGTTAGCAAGCATCCTATGCGTTTCGGCTCGGTGTGCTCGCCCTGATCATTAGTCCCGTGCTCAGGGGTTCTCCCTTTGCCACCTTGTCCTTTCTGGCTGCGCAACCATGTAGGGCGGTCGGGTTGATCAGACTGTTTACTGTGGTTGGGGTACTTGTTTTTGTAGAACTTGTATTTTTCCGGAGGGGGGTTTTGAGGTCCAGTTTCTCTGTGGTTATTCTGATTAGAAGCATGAGAAGATTGGTCTAGATTATTCTTCCGAAAATGCTCTTCTGTCGGTTTACGTTTTATGGCCGGCAGTTCGGCCAGCGCATTTTGATAGCGCTCAGACTTTTCTAAGATGTCTTCAAGCTATTCTGCACCCTGCTCAGCTAAAAATCTCCGGGTATCAGCAGATAAAGTGTTCTTTATTTGTTCTGTTATAACAAATTCCTCAAGACTTTCATAGGTAGAGGGGAACTGAAAGAGCTCAAGGCACTTTGTCAAGTATCCCTTCAAACGAGACGAGAACTGCTGAAAAGTTTCAGAGCTCTCCTTCCTGCTGTTGCGAAACAGTTGCAACAACTTTCGCGCATTAATTTCAAAGCGCTCAAGTAAAGCTTTCTTCAACACGTCGTAATTGTCTTGTTGGCTGCTTTCCAGTTTGGCGTAAACATCACACGCACTGCTTTTCAGCGCCTGAGAGACCTCTCTAAACCGTACAGAGTTGCAATTTTCTCAAATTTTTCTAGATACGTTCAGTCTTCTCATTAGGACAAGGGAAATATTCTAGCGCAAAAGACATAGCAGTGAGATGAGTAGACTGTGTGTTAGAAGGATCAGTTAAAGAGGAATGAGAGGAAGACTCTCCATTGCTGGAGGTAGAGGCAGCACCACGACTTTGAACCTCTAGAGCTCTGAGCGCCAACTCGTGCTGTCTCTCCTCCCTCTCCTTCTCATGATGTCTCTCCTCCCTCTCCTTCTCATGCTGTCTCTCCTTCTCTCTTTCCTCCTGCTGTATCCTGCGAATTTCCATTTCCTCATCCATCTTCCTCTGCTCTTTAGCTTCAGCTGCTTTCCTCTCCGCATCATATCTCTCAAGTTCGTCTCTGACAAAAGCTTTCGCTTCCTCTCCTTCTTCTCTCGCTTCGTCCCTCAGCATCTGCCTAAGCTTTGCCCTCTCTGCCATAGTAAATAGGTGACTGAGACTTAGACGAGAAAGAATTAAGCAAAAGGATACACTGGTTCCTTACCACTTACGAGAAATTTCCACAATCAAAAAGATGATATACTTTAACCTGGGATACCTCCTCCTAAAATATAGTATCTAACTATCGCTGCTATTAATCGGCAATAAAGCACCTAATGCAGACGACTACGCCAAATAAATGGTAGTTAAGATTACTCACTTAAAAAAAATAAGTTGCTACAGTGGAAACAAAATAATTATTGCAAAAATTATAAGAGAAAAAAAAAATTCCCTTAATTTTTAATCCACTATCAAGTTCACCCCTGAAGTCAGTTAGGGTAAGGGAGGCAATTACAGGACGTATAGTCTGATCGCGCTCCTTAGCTTAGCTCAAACACCTACTTCTTCAGAACCCTGTGACTGTTAGACAATCACAAACTTTACCAGCGTTTAGTATTACATCAATAATTAACATATATTCCGACAAATCAACCTGTAACTCAAATGTATATACTCAAAATGCTGTGGAAAAATAATTATTAATTGTGTGGTCAGCACGCCCATAAACAGATCGTTTCGTCTAGGGGATAAATTATTTAAAGATATCAACACTCACAAGACATCACACTCTTACTCTATATCAGAATAAAGAAAATTTAATCCTGCAGACGAGCCGATATACGTATTACTGAGGACTATAGTTCTATTCCCGGAGAACGAGCCACCATTCTGTCGTCGATTTTTGATAGGGGAATTAAGACTTGGGTTGGTCCCTTCTAATTAGATTAGAAAACGTGATAGCCACAGTGAGAGATGATAGTAGAAATAGATTTCCACGAGTGAGATGGTAGAAATTTATAGAGGCTGTCCCGGAAAGCGAGAATCTTCTCTCTCTCCGCCTATCTTCTACAACAGATCCAAAGGAGTCAGACAGTCTATAAACTATATATATATATATATATATATATATATATATATATATATATATATATATATATATATATATAATCACTCACGTGCACACACACACACACAATTGGCGACATATAGACACACACACATGGGAAAACTATAATAATGATTATATAGATATTTTGGAACGAGCTGACCAACGCGCTGATTAAGTTTGTGGTGGATTTTGATGTTATGAAATGTTGTTGATATGTTTCCTTATTGTACTGAATGAGGCCAGCTGTGAAGGTCCCTGATTCTAACAAAATTAGGGTTGAGTTATCAGGGTACCTTGCTGCTACCACCTTATGGCCTCAAGCAGACTTATTCTTGACTAGTATGAATGATAGCTACGTCTAATGTCTAGGGATATGCAAGTGTGGTGTGATGGTACTTTAACAATAATACACATCTATACAAACAAGTATTAAGGTCTATGATTAAAGGAAATAACACCTGGGATAAATTTGTACAATTAATAATTTTCTGTATGATTTATTTGGTCCTGAACCTAGTATTCTTCTGGTCAGGACTTTAAAATGAAAAGAATTCAAGATATATAGAAAATGTAAATTTTAGACCCAAAGGGACAAGTGTCCAAACAAATACTGTTAAACTATACTAATAGTGTTATTAAAATTTGTCTATTACTGGTTTCTAACACTGGATGGCGGTTTGGGATTTTATAATCACTCCCAGTCTCTTTAATATACAATGTCACTGTTAAGTTCTCTGGGGAAATAGTTTATTCTTGTTATACAGGGGTGTGCTGGTCTTAAAGCTGATGTAGAGTTAGGGTGCCAGATATTTTACTTATCTGGGCACACTTGAACAGTCTGTACTTGGTGTCACACGATTTCGCTATGATAATGGCCAAAAGTAACAGGGTAGACTCTGCAGGTCCCTGTCACTACTGTGCATGAAACGACTTCTCACTGCTTCTCATAGACATCTGGCACCGGACTAGTGCCAGATAAAAAAACCTGTAACAATGAAATAATGTCTCCTTGTTGATATCTTACGTCAACTGTGTTTTTTATATATACAAAAGAGAATACATAAGAAATAAAGAGCTGGGTCATATCTAATGGACCAATCCAGCACATCCATTCCACAGTGTACCAGTGTTGTTCCCATGTCTCTCCTACAAAGGCGGTACTGCATCTGCAATAATATTATTAATCTTTCTTTTCTCCCATACAATAGGATAGGTGAGCTGTGTCCCTCTGGTCACCTAAGAAAACCTTTTTATTTCACAAAACATGTGCATTTACAAAACTGGCAATGTGTTATAGCCTAATTATACCTTCAGGCCCTGCACAAATCAGCTTGGGACCTGATTACTTACAGTCGTGATGGCAGCATCTCTCAGTTACATTTTTAAACAAAATATATATGAATAATGTCGGTCTTACCAGAAATTCAATGAAAAAACACAGGTACGTTGAATAGCAGACTCCAGATATACTGCTGGCTGAACTGTGATGCCTATTACTTTAATATATATTTGCTTTAATAAGGCTCATCACTTTTTCCAGAAATACACAACGTCCTGCTCTAGGGACTATCTCCTACAAATGGTGTCAGGCCTTTGAATGTACTCAATAATATGAAATGTTTTGACCAATGGGATCTACTACTAAGATTTTCCATTCAAATTTTTAAATCTAAGGTCCAATTTCGGTCCAATGTTAGTGGACTTCTGTCGGTCTGTCCGTCCCAACTTGGCATTCACCAAAAATAAACTTGGTTTTGGCCTAACACTACCAAAAAACATATTCAGTTTGAGCCATCCCATAATTTTTTCTCTCCTTGTCTACCCCTTTCTACATGTACCCTTTCTTGCCTTTTTCAAGGACGCGTCAAAAAATGTTACCATTAGTGCAAGTCCAAACGAGCATGTGTTGGTCTGTCTGTACGAACAAATATAGTCTTTTGTCCATAACTTTATTTCTATCTGTCGGATTTTTGATTCGAAAGCATATTACCCATCAGGACAAGACCAGCTCTAAGACTAGCTAACTTTTATGACCTTAAACCTATTAATAAAGAATTCAATATATTTTCCATTTAGGTGTTCGTTGTTTTCTAAGTCTCAACTACTTGAATGTTATAAAAATCATCGCAGATCTTCCTTTTTCCCGGCAAGAAGTAATTATGCGTGTGTGTATATATGATTCTACAGTGTGCCTTTTGTTAGAAAATGTATTGGACTTGGCGGTTTATTTTTAAATTTTAAAGCTCGCGACATCGTTTTCGACACAAGCTAACGGCATCGTCTCGCACTGTCGGCCCGAGTAGCTAATTCAAACTTCTAACACTTGACAAGCCGGCAGCATGTGTCCGCTCTCTCAATCTTATGCGTTCGTGTGTTTTATTCTTTCTATCTTTCCTGGAATAACTAAGCTTGTCTTTTTTTCAAATTTTTATCGTTAACCCTTGACGGCGCGTTATAAAGTCCAATACTATAGCGCTGCAATAAGGCTTTAGACTACGTTCTATCCTACCTAAATCAATGCGTTTTCTGGCGCAGGGAAGAAGACGCGGTACAACTTTACTAATGTTCAATAACAGTATCCAACAAATACCAAGTACTCTAACAGCTGGAAGATGAAACAGATACGGAAGACCACTCGCAACAAGTAACAAATATATGGAACGAGACATGTGAAGAAGTACTGAGAAAAAGAGAACATCAGCACAAAGCATGGATAACAACAGAAACCATTTCCAAGATAGAAGACAGGACAAACAAGAAAGCAGATTTAAACAGAAGCAAAACCAGAAGTTCCAAAGCCAAGGCTCATGAAGTGTACATAGAAGCAAACAAAGAAGTAAGAAGAAACACAAAAGAGACAGGATGAAGTATATTGACGAGTTGGCAAGGGAAGTAGAGGAAGCTGCAGGCAAAGGAAATAAGAGGGACCTGTACAACAACACAAAGAAGCTAACAGGGATATATAAGCAAGCTAATGGCCTCATAAAAGATAAGAAAGGAAAACTGCTTAGTAATATACAAGAACAAATGAAGGGTTGGACAGAACATTTTGAGGAACGTCTCAATAGACCAGCTCCAACTAATCCCCAAGACACCCAGCCAGCAGAAGAGGAGCTACAAATGAGCTGTGAACGACCAAGAAGAGAAGAAATAAAAAAAAAGCCATAAAGCTTCTGAAAGATGGAAAAGCAACTGGTCCAGATGGCATTCCAGCAGAGGCCATCAAAACAGATATTGATACCTCTACAGAGATATACAAACTACTTGGCAAAGTCTGGGAGACAGGAAATACCAGCAGAATGGAAGGAAGGTTATCTGGTCAAGTTGTCTAAGAAGGGAAATTTACAAGAGCGCACAAATTATAGAGGAATTATGTTACTTTCAGTGCCAGGAAAAGAATTAAACAGAATCATCCTTGAGAGATTAAAAGAGTCCATAGACAAGCAACTGAGAGATGAACAAGCAGGTTTTCGACAAAACAGATTCTGTACAGACCAGATAGCCACATTAAGAATAGTAGTCAGGAATTGAATTCAACGCTTTACATCGGATTTGTGGACTATGAAAAGGCATTTGACAGTGTAGACAGAGAATCACTTTGGAAATTGATGAGGCATTATGGAGTCCCAATGAAGATCATTAACTTAATAAAGAAGACATATGAAGACATGACATGCAGAGTTCTTCATGAAGGACAACCTACAGAACAGTTTAAGATTAGAACGGGAGTGAGACAGGGATACCTCTTGTCTCTATTTCTTTTCTTACTAGCAATATATTGGGATATGAAAGCATCGACATCACACAACAGAAATGGAATCCAGTGGAATTTGTCTAAACAGCTTGATGATCTGGATTTTGCAGATGACTTGGCTCTTCTGTCCCATAACCATAATCAGATGCAAGAGAAAATGAAAATTCTCGATGAGAGGTCACAACAAGTGGGCCTAAAAATACACAGGGACAAGACAAAGATTTTGAGAATAAATGCAAGAAATGATAACAAGGTTGAACTTGAAGAAACACCACTAAAAGATGTAGAATCGTACACATATCTTGGCAGTAATATAGACAAAGTTAGACGGACAGACAATGATATCAAAATAAGAATATAAAAAGCAAGAGGAGCTTTCATTGCATTGGGAAACATATGGAGAACAAGAGAAATCAAGTCCAACACGAAAATAAGAATATTCAACTCAAATGTCAAGTCAGTCCTATTATATGGCTCTGAGACATGGAGAGCAACAAAAACAACAACCAAAAAGCTACAGACTTATAAGCGGGTGTTTGCGTAGAAAAGAAAGACTGAAAGTCACAAATGTGGAATTGATGACAAGAACCAGACAAGTGCCGGTGGTACAAGAGTTGAGAAGAAGACGCTGGCGATGGACGTGACACACATTGCGGAAACCTGTTGATAGCATTACAAGGCAGTCCTTGTTCTGGAATCCACAGGGAAAGAGAGGCAGAGGTAGACCAAAAACACATGAAGAAGAGAACTGGATACAGAGATGAAAATGATCAGGAAAACATGGAAAGAGCTTGAACGGATGGCACGGGACAAGATTACTTTGCCTGTGTTTGTTGAAGGCCTATGCTCCTTGGGGAGCTAAAGGGTATTGGATGAGTGATGATAAACTTCTGCTAAACGCGATTGCAAAGTGTACCCATGAAATTTAGAACATCCATTGATTACTCTCAACATTCTGACCCCTCATCTGAATCCTATGACCTATGTCCCTTTCTATCCATTTAGTGATGCAGAACAGAGCACGCCATAGTTCGTTCTCATCACTTTTTGACGATTTACGAGTACTTGCTAGTTATAACATACTATGCTGTTCTACTGATTCAAACACGATATTATTAAATATTATGCTGCCCTACTATTAAACTAAACAGTGGTACCTCTGTGCCTTATTGATTATAGACGATAAACTAAATAGTGGTATCTCTCTGCCTTATTGAATATAGACAATAAACAATCAACATCTGTACGACTGGTCCCTTGTTGTTCCCAGGAGTGTCTGTGGAGGCAAAGAAAGAATAGGCCTACTGATCCCTTAGGCCTGTCGTAGGAGGCGACTAATGAGGTTGTGCATGTGGCTGGCAACTTCATCATGTAAAACAAGAGCACATCAGTGCTTTGACGCAGTCTTCCTGTATGGGGGGGTCAGTTGTAGTGGTGGCAATATGCTCCTTAGGGAGCTAACCAGGAATTGATGATGATCGTATGACAGTAAAAGTAACTCGCTAGCCACATCCGTTCATCATCATCATGACTGTCCTGTCAGCATGTTACCACCACTGAAGCTGGTCCACTTGCTGGAAACCTGCACCAAGCAGCCGCTTAATCTTGTAGTTATGGTGTCTGTGGCAGTTTGTTCTACAAGGTGAGATTGCTAGCCCTATGTAAAGCCCCATATTACTTGCCTTGTACTATATGTCTCACGGTGCAGTTGTCATCCTCTGTCTTTGCCTCTTCAGAGACCCCTTAGTAGCTACATGGGAACCATATTCGTTGGTGTACTGATGAATAGGATGCACTTTAGCCCACATTTAAAATGAAATCATACGACTTTTAGTTTTAGCCATGTTATAGCTTCCGTGGCATTTCACACCACTTTTTGTTTTGCACTTCACACATAATCGACCTCCCCATTAGCATTTCTAAATGAATTTCGTTGCTCGAACGTCAGCGAATGTCGTCTGCTGTCTTTTTTTGATATGAATCAGGTGTCGCTGTTAGCGAATTTAAATTGCAGAAAATTCTATTGGTTACAAATTATCACAGAACGCGCTCTTTTACCATTCTTCCTCGTGATATTCCATTTATTGTCTTAGTTTAAATATTTTTCTTGATTTTCATTCGTATTTTTTTTCCCTTGCTTTCGCTTCCTTATATTTTTTCTTTCGTTTCTTTCCTTCTACTTCGTGTTTTTCTGCGTCATGTTGTCATGACCAGCTTCCATATTAGGTCTCAACTTCTATGAGGTGGGGCGATAGTTTCCTTCCCTACTGCCGTTACCTTCCCTAACGCAATAGCAGAGTCAGGTAACTAGTTTTTACAGCTGGGTAGATTGAAGCGAGATGCGATGTCACGGGATGCCTCGCCTTAGCTCTGCAGTTGTGGTCCAACAGTGGCCAAAACTCAGAGTAACTGATGTGCGTCTTCAAAGGTGTCTACCTTCGCACAAGATTACTCTTGGCAGAGTTGTAGGTAGAAGGATAATGATGCTTCTACCTCCAGGGTGTTTTCACAAGATATTCAAAAAAGCGCAAGAACAACGCTGCATTGGCTGAGCACGTTAACTCTAGGATCTGCCGATAACCATTGTGAAGGATAGGGTTATCTTATATATCGTTAGCTCGTTCAAGCCCCCAGCTGAATTAATTCAGCGAATTTCCTCTTATTATTATTTAGTAGCTCTGATAGAGTGTATTTAAGAAATTGTTTGAGACATACGGTTACAGCACATTCAAAATGATTAAATCAACTTTAAATTTGGATAGATATAAATAACAAATTAAATAATCACTTAGGTTTTAACAGTTATTACAAAAATTGGTCATCATCAAATGATGTTAATGGGGAATTATATGTCACCGTGAGGTTTGGTAAGATAATAATTTGGTTTTCTTGAAACAGGGGTGCATAAAAAAAAATGGTTTGGGAAATTTAAATAGTTTGGGGAAAATGCTATTTGTTCTAGAGATGGGAGATAAAATGTGGTACATTGATACTTAGAGGGAAAGGGAGAGAACCCTTTAAATCAAAGCTATTGAAAATAAGGCTAGCTTACACTTAATTTGTTTCTACGAGTACACAGTTAGGGTTTGAGAAATTTACATATCAGGACGATTTTAGTAGGCATTAAGAAGGGAAAGTAACAATTTAGTCAAAACTTCAAAGGGAGACCACAATTAACCTACGCCCCTTACAGGTTTTGTGAGTTGGAGACATTAACGAACGCACGAGAAAAAAATGAGTAAACAGTTAATTGAGAACAGCTCATTAAGCGGCATAGGGTGAGCTTGGCGGACCAATCAGATGACTCAAAAACAAGATCGGATGATGAGACAATGAATTGAAGGACAAAAGAAATTAGTCCTGGCTGAAACTTCGAGGTGGCAAGACATGAAATTTACCAGGCTCTCAAGAAACGAACCTGTGGGTGACAGTTGTTCGTGATGAACCAAGTAGATAGCTTTAGCCTGAATTAGCGGTAGCAATTCGAGGATAGTAGACTGAACTGTGTTATAAGTCTAGGGCTAGAGTAGAGATGTTAGTAGGGAAGTGATAAGTATTTTGGAATTCTTTGACTCTGGTAAGATTGACTTTTATAGTCTTATGCCTAACCAAGATGAAAAGAAGAACCTGATGAAATTTTAGTCAACATGGTATCTGAAGACAATGCTGCTTACATTTAAGGGAGCTGTCAACAAGAAAGAACATTGAAGGCGAACGTTATATTGTCTGAATTATATGAATAGAGAGAGGTTTTTTCAGACATACTGTTAATACATTACTTGGGGGTAATGCTGCTTACATGTAAGGGAGCTGACAACAAGAGAGAACATTACAGTAGATGCTTAGCTAAGACAAAGTGGTTAACTTTGGTCGAGTAAGCAGACAGGGAATGCAATTATGTCTGGTATCTATAACAAGAGATGCATTGCCATCACCAAGTGTAAATAAACAAGGGATTTGAATTACATCGACTCATATTGATGGAGATCATGCGCTCTCTCCTGTCAGCGTAAGTATCGAGGCTGCCACAGGAGTATTTGACATTGGTTGATATTTTTTACAGGTATAAATATTGATATAAGAATGATGTACTTGAGGGAGTCAAAGTTGACTCAGTTGAGATAGAAGAGAAATAAGCATCCGAGGATTTTGAAAGACTATTGTAAACAATCCTGAGAGAAATAGATCAGGAGGAGAAAGAATTTAAGCAAGCCATGCACATAAACTAGTAGGAGAGCCTATAGGAGATGCAATATAAATACTCTGAAATAGTTGATGAAACAGTAGAAAAATCCTAACAACTTTTGAAGGAGAGAAATTTTTTATGATGAATTATTGATGGAAGTTCATGGATCTTAACTTATGTAAATAAAACAGTTTTATGTTGAATTACCTCACTTCAGTTGCCTTGATATGTGGAAGGTTGAAGAGTAGAAGTATGAGTAAGGGGTAAGCACAGATACTCAGGGAAGAAAAGCCACTAATACGAATCAGTCGCTAATTAACAACGAGGAGGGAAGAACGAAGCCTGGCAATAAGAAAGACGAACCATATCTCATCCAAGAATTTATACCTCTGGCGGTGATGGCCAGTAAGAGAGATGGACTCTCACTTGGAAGATACGTCAATAGTATAAGTTGACTACTCGAATAGAACTAACTAGGCCTGCCACAGTCACCTAGTAGTTAGTCAATTAATAGAAGACTAGAGCACTGTGACATATATAAGGGGAAGTTTCACTTGGCAACTTTTATGTGTACACCTAGCTGCTGGGGTTTCTGCTCCCGTTGGTGTTTTGGTTCTTCGCAGATAGGTGACTGGATTGCTCACGTCCCTGGTCAAGATTTAAGAGTTGCAGCACGTTCCAAGTAGAATCAGGGAGTAATTGCAAAGTTGGTCCCGCGTCTCTAAGACCCGTATGATGATGGTGTCTAGCGTCGACTTCAGGCCACTTATACCCTCACTTGTTCTAGAAATAGTACCCTTAGCTGGTACCATCAAGCCAATCTTTAGGCTCACAGACTGCTGGCTCAGAGAAATAAAGGCACTTGTAGAGGCCTCTTACACTTGGTCTGGAGTGTTGTTATTTTAGTAATAAGTTTCCACTTTGACTTGTGTTTCAGTTCCCTTAGATTCCGGTTTTCCGTGTTAAAATGGTAGAGTTTTTCTTGGGCTTTTAAGTCCCGAGAATGCTCAAACAAGACAAAGGAAGACCCGTATGTTCCTGCAGTGAAGCTATGTTAGAAATAGTGTACATTTCTTTCATTGTTAAGTATGGTCGTGTGTCGAATTATACAGAGAAGCTAACGGTTAATTTTGATGGACGAGATCAGGTTTGAATTTTCAAAGTATAGCACGTATGTAGTGCTCCTCAAAAAAGATGAATTTAAATGGGTCTGATGGTATACTGGAATTTGTCGCGATGTCTGAAGTTTGACAAGATTATAAAAAGATGGATCGTCAGTCTACCTGTTGAAGAATCACTGATGTTAGAAGTATTTGGTTGAATTCATCTGGTTTTAAAGTTTATTCGATTCCCTAGACACATGTTTACCATAGAGAAGCCTATGTAGTGTGTGATCTTTCTTTCTTAAAAAAAAAAAAAAAAAAAAAAAAAAAAACTCTTCCTTATTACATGTAACTGTATGAGCAAAGCTGTAAGACGAACTTTATTTCCTTGGCTTCTTACTGTCTTATCTGAGTCATGAGAATCTGGTTTAGAATATAAGAGTCTCTCTTGGGGGTGTAGCGGAGATTAAGCGGGGACAATATGACCTCAAAAATAGCTCGTAAACT
Source organism: Oreohelix idahoensis (assembly GCA_024509875.1). NCBI lineage: Eukaryota > Metazoa > Mollusca > Gastropoda > Stylommatophora > Oreohelicidae > Oreohelix > Oreohelix idahoensis. Next base: position 28,709 of record JAMPIV010020267.1, read on the forward strand.
GATCAAGTACCGACGACTTTCTCTCAGGTGAACTTAGTATTTCAAAATATAAAGCAGTGATAATAACGAGGAGTGTTTGCGTTTCAGATGCTGCTGTAAACTGTTGCAAGTTGACTGTTACTGACTGGAACACAGAAAATGAAGATACTTGTGACATAAAAACATGGATATGAAACGAGTGAGTGAGTGAGTGAGTGAGTGAGTGAGTGAGGGACGGAGGGAGGGACGGAGTCAGTCAGTATCTATCTATCTATCTATCTATCTATCTATCTATCTATCTATCTATCTATCTATCTATCTATCTATCTATCTATCTATCTATCTATCTATCTATCTATCTATCTATCTATCTATCTACCTACCTACCTACCTTCCTATCTATCAGTCAATACCCTTTACCTCCCTAAGGAGCATAGGTCATAAAACTGGATCTCGTGAAGTGGAGGCGTCGACAATTCACTCCCTGTGGCAGTATCTGCTTGGGACTCAAAGTTGCTCCCCTGTGAGAACATTTTCCGCATGCGCTGACAACACATGAAGTCCCAGCTAATTCAGCAGATTTCCAAAATGTCACGAGTTCTTATAATATGCCACCATTATCTGATTACGTTTCAAATTATGTCTTATTTACTGTATGAATGGTTTAGATTGTGTTTGTTAGTTTTTTTTTTTTTTGTTTTTTTTAATAATTAAAAAAAAAATTTTTTTAAGGTATTAATTTTTGTTAATGTATTTTAATTAATAATTCCCCCCCCCCCCCCTTAAATTTGATTATGTCTGGATGTTACAAATGTATGTTATTATTTTACCTCGATAATGTTGTATGCTTAAATAATGCTAAAAATACATGTGCTATTGAAAGGATACGGTATGAAAGGTGAGCGAAAGGAAGGGCAGAATGTTAGACGGGCCTGCGTGCCCAATTCTCAACCCTTTGAAAATAAAGTTCGTTCGTTCGTTCGTTCGTTCTATACTATCTATCTATCTGCTGTCTGTCTGTCAATCTATATATATATATATATGAATGATAGTGTAATCGTGTGGGCCCCTCCACCATGCAAAGGCACAACAGGCCAAACACCTGTTTGCTTTAAACTATGATTACGAGTACCGTAAAATCTCGCGTATAATACGCACTCGTGTATAATACGCATGCTTGATTTAGCCCAACATTTTCTGGTAAAATGGAAATTCGTGTATAATACGCACCATAATTTTTCAAGATGTTATTTTATGAAACATTTGTTAAAAAACTGAAAGTATAATAACAAACAGAAATAGGTACGCAACACCTACATTTTAGGTAATTTGGACTGAAAGACCATGTCGCTTCATAAAACGAACCGCCCATCCATATGACGCTTTAAATGTTTTGTGCCTGTACGAGATTTTGTAAGTTCCAGAGCTAAAGTCGTATTTCAATGCATGAAACACCGATGCCTTGTTGCCTTCTATCCACTACCCACTCCAATAATGTTTTTTCAAGGTCTGGAAAATCTGGTGGTGACCCACGATTCGCCCTTTTCTTACTAGGCAACATTTGCAGCACCTCTTTGTTTTTTCGCCATAATCGAATGTTACACTCATTAATGGAAAAATGTCGACTTGCTGCCCGATTGCTGTTAGATTCTGCATATTTTACCACTAATAGCTTTTCTGCTGCAGTATAACATTTTCTCGAATTCATTTTTAGGGCTCAAAATAATAAAACGACAAATTTCACAACCAAGCTTAATATCAAAACAGACTGAAGACCAAGAGTGCGAAATGCGTTTTGCGACAATGTCTGACACATACGAAAACACAGGGCACATTCAATTTAGCGCCATTTTCACTGTTAAATTGTGACAAAAACTTGACAGATTTTCAAATGTAGGTTACTTTCGAAATCGAACATGACGTATTTTTTAGTACTCGCGTATAATACGCACCCGAGTTTTAGCGGGCAAAAATAAGTAAAAATTGTGCGTATTATACGCGAGATTTTACGGTAATATACGAGAGAAAACCGGACTGATTCTAAAGGCGACGAACTGGAACGGACTACGGACTACGACTTATGGAACTTGGAATACAAGAAGTATAAATGGGAAAGAAGAGGAGCTGGTGGAAGAGATGAGGAAAGTAAAACTAGAAATCCTGGCTATTACGGAAACAAAGAAAAAGGGACAAGAAGTCATGGATCTCGATGGCAACACGCTGCTATACAGTGGTGTACCCACATCTGAAAGCGCTAAAGGGGGCGTGGGTTGCATTGTGGCCAAAAACCAGAAAGATAGTATCAAGGGATGGAACTTTGTCTCGGAGCGCATTATGGTTGTAAAACTAAAAGAAGGAGAAACCATAGTCAACCTAGTCATAGTGTATGGGCCAAATGAGGATGAGAGAGCAGAGGGCAAGAAGGAATTCTTCGAGCTGCTTCAAAGGACAGTGGATGACTGCCTAGATGAAATTATCATGCTCGGAGATTTCAATGCCAGAGTTGGAAATGACCATGCTAGATGGGTGGAGTTATCGGAAGATATGGAGAAGATACTCTCAATGACAATGGAAAGCGACTCCTTAGATTCTGCAGGGAGCAGAATCTGATCATTACAAACACAAAGTTCCCCCATAAGCGCATACATGCATACACTAGGTGTGAACCAACAAAGAATGAGAAGTTAGTGATCGACTATGCCATTGTTAGGAGGAGCTCATTCAAATATGTCCGGGATGCTAGAGTCTGGAGGGAGGCCAGTGATTGGAAGTGATCACTACCTGCTTACAATCAAAAGAACAACTGAAAGAGTTGCTCAGCCTAGGAACTGCCCAGCATCTTGCAAGAAACTAAGTAAACGAACGGAAGAAATGAGCATTAAGACCTACAAGCTGAAAGAGCCAGAAATTAAGACCAGATATCAGGGGCGTATTGCTACAGCGGTGAGAAACACAGAAGAACAACCTGATGACTTGGAAACCCTGTGGCTTAAATTCAAGGACATAATAAAGACAGCTGCTGCAGAAGCATGTGGTGAAGCCCGACTTGGGAACAAGAGAAAGAGGACACCTTGGTGGACAGAGGAAGTCAAAGAGAAAATAAGAGAGAAGAAAATGGCATGGAAACAATACTTAGAAGCTAAAAACACAGCAGGACAAATAGAGAAATATAGAGAATATGTGATTGATACAGTTAATTACAAATTGTTATTCCAGATGATAAAGGCTGCATACGCTATATATGTTGTTATCCATGTGTGTACTGCTGTGCTGTTACCGTGTCTAACATGTTTGGAGGGTGTATAGAAACAGTCACTCACACCACGATAGCTCACGTACAAGTCATGGAGGGTTAAACGCCTTGTGACAGTTAATGAACAGTTTAATTACACCACAACACGGTCATGATAACGTAGACGTTATACAGCATGTTACACAGGTTATAATAGCATACCAAAAAGGATTCACATCATATAATAATAATAATAATCCATCAAGACGGACTGCTGGCAATCGCAGTACTAGTAAATACATCAATAATCCATCTGGAAGACTGCTGGCAATCGCAGTACTAGTAAATATATCAATAATCCATCTGGAAGACTGCTGGCAATCGCAGTACTAGTAAATATATCAATAATCCATCTGGAAGACTGCTGGCAATCGCAGTACTAGTAAATATATCAATAATCCATCTGGAAGACTGCTGGCAATCGCAGTACTAGTAAATATATCAATAATCCATCTGGAAGACTGCTGGCAATCGCAGTACTAGTAAATATATCAATAATCCATCTGGAAGACTGCTGGCAATCGCAGTACTAGTAAATATATCAATAATCCATCTGGAAGACTGCTGGCAATCGCAGTACTAGTAAATATATCAATAATCCATCTGGAAGACTGCTGGCAATCGCAGTACTAGTAAATATATCAATAATCCATCTGGAAGACTGCTGGCAATCGCAGTACTAGTAAATATATCAATAAACCATCTAGAAGACTGCTGGGCAATCGCAGTCAGTGCACTCACTCGGCACACACTAACTCCCAAAAACATTCTCTCCCAGAACACCCCAGCTAATCACAAATGCGTGGGGCTAACTTCCCTAGAACTCTCGCTCATAGCTCAAAAATTAGCTTAGAAAATTTATCTGACGTGGAACTCAGCCACCGTGAAAAACGTTCTGCATCTCGAAGATTCGAATGCGATACACTCATATATTTTTTTAAATAAATTAACAGCTAGACAAAAGCTGTTCAAGTGGAATAACCACTATAATCTCTTACTCATCCCATACATATAACGATTACTGCCCTTGCTTAGATTTGGACTCAACAAGGATACTCAGAACAGAAGCAAAGAACAAGTTGCTAGCAGCAAAACAGAAGTCCTGGGAAGAATTTGGAGAAAAGCTAGAAAAAGATGCGCAAGAAAACCAGAAATTGTTCTATAAGACCCTAAAGAACATGAGGAAGGAAAAACAATGCCCTCTCAAATTTATAAAGGACAAGCAAGGCTAATTGCTTACTGCCCCGAAGGAAGTAATGGAAAGATGGAAAGAATATTTCTCAGAACTCCTTGATGAGAACTCCTTGCAAGGTCAAGCATCAGAAATGATAACCACTAGCACAGAAGAGGAAACAAATGGTGATGAAGATGACATAAAGATGGAAGAACTGAAGGCAGCACTGGAGAAAATCAAGATGGACAAAGCAGCAGGGCATGATGGTATAACACCAGAAATGGTTAAGTACATGGGAGCATCAGGCGACCTATTACTCTTAAGGGTCCTACAGGCAGCATGGTGCAACAAGACCATACCAAAGGACTGGGAGATTGCCATCATAACACCAATTTTCAAAAAGGGTGACAATCGACAGTGTGGAAACCATAGAGGCATATCCCTTCTCAGTGTCCCTGGTAAAATCTACTCCAGAATCCTAGAGCAGAAACTCCGACGCCTAGCTGAGCCACAATTGGATGAGGTCCAGCGCGGATTCCGAGCAAACCGAAGTACTCAAGACCTAATCTTCACACTCAGACAGCTGAGTGAAAAGGCCCTTGAGTATAAGAGTGAGATCCATCTTTGTTTCATAGATCTGAAAAAGGCATTTGACAGGGTCCCCTGGAGCACACTTTGGGACTGTTTGGCAAGGAAGAACATTCCAGCACCTCTGATTCATGCTATACAGAGCTTCTACAAGTCTTGCAGAAATTATGTGAGGACAGCAAACCATAAGTCAGAAGAGTTCAGGACCACCACTGGTGTAAGACAAGGTGATATCCTATCTCCTTATCTTTTCATACTCCTCATGGACGATGTTATCAAGTCATGTAAAGAGAGAACAAGAAAGTATTCAGTGGGGTACTGGAAGATGAGACAGGTATGTATTTCAGAGCTGGCATTTGCTGATGATGTTGCCCTGATTGCTAAATCAGAGGCACATCTTCAATCCAACCTGCAAGTCTGGAAGGAAGAGCTGGAGAAGAGAGGGATGGTTATAAGCAGATCTAAAACAAAATCCATGGTGATATCACGAGAAGAAAGAAGACATCAGATTAAGCTGGGAGAACAGGTCCTGGAGCAGGTCGACCACTTTAAATATCTCGGAGCTATTATAGACCGAAAGGGAAGCATCAAAGAAGAGTTGGCCACTCGAAAAGCAGCAGCTGGGAGACTTTTTTAGGCCATAAATCGAGGATTCCTCAGCAAGAGAGAGGTTGGTAAGAAAACGAAGATGGCTGTATACCGCTCCACCTATGTCCCAGTCTTGACATATGGATGCGAGTCATGGGCAATGACTACAACCCATAAAAGCCAGATCCAAACCTCAGAAATGAGGTATCTGAGGAAGGTGGTTGAAGTAACAAGAAGAGACATGGTCCGCAACCAGACGATACGCCAAGGCCTAAAATCCCACCCCCTGCAGACCCAAGTAGAACAGTCCCAACTGAGATGGTTTGGCCATGTCTGCAGAATGGGAGAAGATCGGCTACCACGACAAGCATGGGAAACAAAGAGCCAGGGATCCAGACCCCCAGAGTCCGCTGAGAGGACAACATTAGACAATCTTTGAAGGACCGAGGACTAGAATGGAACCAGGCCAGGAGGAAGATAGCCGATAGGATAGTCTGGCGCTCTCTCTTCGAAACCTCTACACCTCACGGTAGAAGGGGAACGACTAAGTAAGTAAGTAAGTAAGTAATATTCTATCTAGCCTACGGTGGTTATTTGTGCCCATTTTGGCACTATTTCACACAAGATTGGACGATCTAAAGGAAACACGCCTTGACCATTTTTGAGGATGACAAACATGTGGGATCAGAGACGGGCCTCGTTTATAGCCATCTTGGCGCTGTCTGACACAAGTGGAACACACTCTGGTTCTGTAGGAAACAGACGTGTGACTTAGATAATAGATAACGTGGAAATATTATCACTAGTAAGCGGGAAAGTTATGTACGATTAGAAAGATAATGAGCAACTAAACATGTAGCATTAAAGATTATCTCGTGTCATCTATGCTGGGCAACAGATATCAGATTCCCCCTCAGACAGAGGTGGGCGTAGCTTGCGGACAATTAGACGTGGCTATTACATGGCATACGTAGGATTTAAACTAAAACAGTTGAAGACTGAGTTCAGAAGTAGCCAAATCGACTTCTTGTGTGATATGTACCCTCGTATGATACGCCAGTTAGGTTGGGGGGATTTGCTATCGCATAGCTGCGGCTGTGCTAAGAGGACTATTGACATCGAGAGAGTCCAGCAGTCTGTGCTGGGTACATACATGGGTTACACAGCGTTATACTGCAATACATAATAAATGATAAATACTACCTAGTGAATACCATCATAGACATAGACCTTGCTGACAACATTATTTACTGTATGACTTTATACCACCTGATAAGGTTTCGCGAATAAAAGCGGGACCCTGTCATCAAGAGAGTTGTTTTTTTCGGTGACTGCTGAACGGCTGTGTGAAAGTAGGCCAGAGAGAGAGTGACGACAACGTAACACACATGTTCAAGAATTATTCTTCTTCACACATCGTTCTCGCACTGTTACAATAGGAAACTCTATAACAGAGCATTACATCAGGTTGCTATCTGATCAGCAGAAGGGTCCTCCCTTCGGACAAGTGTTTCGGCCCTTTACTCTTCTTTACATTTTAAGGGGGCGGGCCCACTTGGGCAATTATATATATATATATATATATATATATATATATATATATATATATATATATATATATATATATATATATATATATACACACACACATATATAAAGAAAGAGAGAGAGAGAGAGAGCAAAAAAGTTGACATTCAAATGTTTCAAGACCTGAAGGTCTTTTATATCTGGACATGCGCCCTAATATAACCAACTAGGTTGAACGGGACGCGCCTCGCCAAAACGTTATTTAAAAAGAAAAAACTATATATATATATATATATATATATATATATATATATATATATATATATATATATATATATATATATATATATATATATATATATATATATATGTGTGTGTGTGTGTGTGTGTATATTACGGAGATGCGCGTATAATTTGAGATACTCGTAAATGAGATAATTTTCTATATATACATTCAGTACGTTACAATGGGGGGGGGGGGGGGGGGGGGGGGAGGGGGGGGGGGAAGGTTGCTTCTGCAAAGTACGAGCAACTAACCCATCAAAACTAAACGATAAAATTATGTTGTGCCCCGTTCTGCTGTTGTCTTGATGACGACACTAATGCTCCTGTGGTCATTTCGTTCCTTTGCACTCCATTGCAACTTCAATGGCTCGGTGTAGTTCAAACTTGTCATGACTTATGGTCAAAGCACTACGAAAAAATTAAGAGACCTGCTTTCTTTTAATGGGTGTTCAATTTATCTCTCACGGGGCAATGCGCGCCTGTTCCGTATTTTCCCGAAAAAAGTGGCGGGATTTGTTATTGTCCGTTACATGACTTAGACAATTAGTTATATGGAGATATTAAAATAAACGTTTTTCTATAAAGTATAGGAAAGTAAATATCACCATCCGGTGCTATCTTTACATCGACAGTCAGCTGCAATGGATCTGCAACGTCTTCTGTCTCTTTTCTTGATGATGCACTCTGATAGACTCTGACACATCGTCTTCGCACTGTCACAAATGGCGTCGTAGGCAGGATACTGATAGACAGTGTAGTATAGAGTCATACGCGGAATGTTGAATGCTGCAAGAGAGCACTACAACCAGTGAGCATCAATGATATCTGAGCTAAACCTTGCAAGAGTATTACAACACCCAGCACAGACGGAACAGCACATCTGCCCAGTACATCTCCCCAGTGAAGATTCGCACCACCATAGGCCCAGCAGAGAATCGCACCACCGCATGAAGAGTCGAAGCACCATAGGCCCATTGAAGAGTCGCACCAACGTAGGCCAGGCGAAGAGTCGCACCAACGTAGGCCAGGCGAAGAGTCGCACCAACATAGACCCAGCAAAGAATCATACCACCGTACATCCATTGAATATCTTATCAAGCCAGGGACCAGCCGTTTGCAGTTATATCATATCAATTTTCCTGCAATAGTATCCTCGCTAATGATACTCCATCACAACAAACAGGAACACTATTGCTACGCCAGTGTTATTATGCCAAACTGTAGTGGTATTGATGGTATTGTATGATGATGATGGTACTACATGTAAATTGTATGAGGCCAGCTGTGAAGGCTCCTGAGATAAAATGTAATTGAGAATTGTCAGAAGGCCTTTCTTGCTACCACTACGACCTCACACTTAATTTTTTTTTTTTAATGAATGTAGCTGCGTAAAGTGTCTAGGGTTATGATGTGTACTGTGGTGTGATAGTTATAAATATACCCATAGATATTTAACAAGACTAATAAGATTAACAAGTGTTACAATACACTGAACTAACTCACGTGTGTAAAGTTTTTGATATAATTATATTACATTTATTTGTTCTGGATCAAGTTTTATTTTGACCAGAACTTGTTTTAAAAGAAGGATTTAAAATTTATAAAAATTATGCATGGAATGTTACATAATAAATGCAAAAGTGAACATATTTAAGTACTAGAATAGTTAGTTTTATTAAAATGTTCTGGTAGTCAGCTACTAGGGAGGATATTTATTGTCTGTGCTGTTGGGGTGGTCTCATCACACCTGTCTATATTGACTACATAGTGTCCAGAAAATGGTGGGAATTTTTATGGGGTATCTGCAACTTAATGGGGTTGGTGAATATCCAGCAGACCAGAGGCTCACTCATCTGGAATTTGTAGCTCTGGTGCTGAAATCAGGTGGTCCCACCTCTCCGTGCTGGCGGGCAATAATGGTGGTCTCTGTCACAAGGACTGCACAGATACACTTGTGTAAATCACCACCCGAATAGATACTGCTTCGTTGACGACAGAAACTCGCAGCTCTGCAATCAAAGTATGGGCCATGTGTCAAAATCTATTCTCTACCCACGTCTGGACACCACACTGACACAACAACCACATTATACAGACAGGTCAGATCTCTCTGACCAAACAGCACAGTTACCATGGTGGGTTTACATCCGATAGATCCTCCCAGACTATAGATTCTGAAAAATAATTATTAGTTTTCTACCCTAAAAGAGGATAGGTAATATGTTTCCTTATTCTCAACTCTTGATCGGTCTTGCATAATCCTTGCTGGTGTTTAGGTACATTGTTAGTCCCTAGACCCTGACTTGGGCGGGGGGTCTAGAGCAAAATCCCTACTTGTTTGTAAGGCTAGATTATGATATGGCAGTATCAAATCACTCGAACATGAAACAATATTCAAAATATATAAAGAAATAATTTCAATCTTACCAGATTATGAATAATTAACACAGAAGTGCTAGCAAAACTCAGCTGAGCTGCTGGCTATAGGATGGCGTCCCTAAATTTAACTCACTGTCTTTCATATGGGAAAACACCACACTTTAAAATCTGTGTCTAACACTGAACAATTATTGAAGAATGACCCCAAATGCGCTCTGAGCGCTAATGATATGATTGTCTGTGGCCAATCACTGCCGAGGTTTATTTTTAATTTCAAATTTCCTCACTAAAGTCATTTCAGTCAAGCTTCAGTCACGTATGGATGGTTATCTGTTAGTCTGTCCGTCTCTACTTGTGTTTCTACAAAATTGTGCTCGATTTTTGACCCAACCGTTCTCTCCCCTTCAAATTTTTGTTGTAAAAAGTTATATTTAGACACAGCTACCACCAATGTCCCTTCACTTCTATGCCAAGTAAATTTGAACACCTGCGTCCCCAAGGTCGTGTTTTTGTGTGCAAATAACGATATGTTAGATTCAATGCAGTCTGTGGCTGATGTAAACTACACTGTCTTTTGTCATTATTTTCAATATTATCTATCCGTCTGTAAAATTAAGACCATATTCGTTCACTGCTCAGAATAGGCCATCTGGCCAGCTAATTTTTATATTCCTAACATTAATATTAAGAAAAATTTACTTTTTAATTTTTGTAATTTTTTTCAGACATCTGCGTTCTTCCGCTCAAATTCAAATCAAGCGCTTGGTATCGCAAAACGTCCAATTCCGTACCTCGTGTCAATTTGGGGAACGTGGATTTTTTTACTTTCATCCATTTCCCCCCCCCCCCCCCCCCCCAATTGCGTCTCTTTAGCCTTTCCAGTCATATTTTTTTCCTTTTTGATCCTCCGTTCCCCTCCGGTCTAGCAAGTCAAATTTATGGAGGGTGATGACCCGCGGTCTAGGCGATCATGTACATCAGCAGCCTACGCATTATGTTTTTATCCTTAAATGTTATCCTTGGAGGAATTTTACCGTTGTATCTCTGTCAATTTCACTACACATCTCCCCACCTGAAAACATGCCTATGGCAAGTTCCAAAACCAGCGATACACATAGGTAAAATTACTCCTCCCGTCTGCCATTACTCTAATTTTGATCACAGGGGTGCCGACTGAGGAAATCTGCACCGACATTCAATTTGCCTGGGATATATTGGATACTAAACTGATAAGGTTGAAGCAATAAAGACCACCTCAGCAATCTTGCGTTTTCATGCTTAGCCTGAGACAAGAACACGAGAGGCTGATGATCCGTCTCCACCACAAAAGTCCTACCATACAGATAGATTTGAAACTTCTTTATTGCCCAGATTAATGCTAAACATTCTTTTTCGCTTGTGGAGTATCCTTGTTCCGCCTTATTCAATTTGCGGCTTGCATAAGCGACTGGTTTAAGTTCCCCATCAGGTGAAGATGATCTTTGCAACAAAGCCCCTCCTAGTCCCACATTACTTGCATCGGTTCTTAAGACAAAGTCCTGTGTCAAATCAGGCAGTTTGAGAATAGGCTTGCTAGTGAGTTTTTCCTTTAACTCTTGGAACGCTAGTTCACATTGTGCAGTCCAAATTATTTTATCTGGAAGTCCCTTGCGAGTCAGATCAGTCAGAGGAGCACAAATGGCGTTAAAATTTTTGATGTATTTCTGATAAAATCCGCATAACGACACGAATGATCGCACGTCCTTTTTGGTTTGCGGCCTAGGTGCTCTCTGCAGTTTTTCCAAGTTCTTAGGATCAGGGGTCATATTACCCTGATATACAGTGTGCCCCAAGAATTCCAACTCTTTGCATCCAATACAACATTTTGTTGGCCTAGCAGTTAAGTTCGCCTCCCGAAGTCTATCAAACAACATCTCCAGAGCTTCAATGTGTTCTTCAAATGTCTCGGTGGCGACGAGAATATCATCCATGAAATTTGTGATACATGGGTTATTCAGGGGGTCCAACAATTTTCGCATCATCCTTGAAAACACACTCGGAGCATTTTTCAGTCCGAATGGTAGCATATTGAATTCATAATGTCCATCCGAAGTGCTAAAAGCCAAATAAGGTCTCACTTCAGGCTTCACTGGGATCTGGTAATAGCCTTTACTAAGATCCACTTTTGAAAAGTATTTTGCCTTGTTCAGTCTGGCAAATAGCTGTTTTGTGTCTGGTAATGGATCCACTTGTCCTTCTGTGACAGCATTCAGTTTCCTGTAATCTATGCACAGTCTGTGTTCCCCAGACGGTTTCCTCAACAAAACGACACTAGAACTAAAAGATGATTCACTGTGCGAAATAATCCCCTCCTTCAATAAATAATCTATTTCTTCCTTTAATGCCTTCTCCTTCGCGAACGGAATAGAATAGGCTCTCATACAGATTGGGTTTGAGTCTACCAGTTTCATGTCATACTGTAGCAAATTTGTATGGCCTGGTTTATCTGTTAATACATCTGTATGTTCCTCCAGAACTTGTTGAACTCTCTCCCTCTGGTTTTTAGTCAGGTGCTTACTGACTTTTACCTGTGCTGCTGTTTCACAAGGATGTAATGGGTATTCATGTGAGGTGAGTGGTTCTTTTTGCATCTGGGTTGCAATAGCCAAGGTCAATAAGGGGGTGCTTTCCTGGAGTGGTCTGTCCAGATACTTCTTTAACAGGTTTACATGATAAACTTTTTCCTTCCCCTTTTTGTCAATTTTATAGTTTGTTCTAGACACCTTCTCTAGAACCGTATATGGACCTTGCCAACCAATTTGTAATTTATTCTGGCTTCCCGGTAGTAGAAGCAGCACCTTCTCTCCGACTGCCAGTTCCCTGTCCTTTGCCTTCCTATTAAAATATGCTGCATGTTTCTTCCTGGCTTGTTTCAAATTATCATTTGCCAGTTTCCATCCAGCTTTCAAACGAGTGGTCAGTTCGTTCACATATTGATAAGATGAGGTAACAGTCTCTTCCGCCTTCTCATCTGTCCAGGTCCTTAATAGGGCCTCTAATGGACCTTTTATTGGCCTCCCAAATAGCAGAGTTGCGGGAGCCATCCCGGTTGAACTATGTGGTACCTCCCGGTACGCAAACAATGCGGCGGGCAGGAATTGATCCCACAGATCCGGTTTTTCGTGTGCCAGCTTTCTCAGGATAGAAATGAGAGTCCCATTGAACCTCTCTACCTGGCCGTTCCCTTGTGGATGGTACGGACTACAATGAAAGTGCCTGGCTTGAAATAGCTTAAAAACTTCTTCCGTTAGTTTCCCCTTGAACTGAGAACCATTATCCGTCAAGATTTGATGCGGGAATCCTAATCGGGTAAATATTGTAAGTAGTGCCTCTGCTACATGTTTTGAATCAATTGATGGCAGGGCTACCGCCTCTCCCCACATAGAACAAGTGTCCACCAGAGTAAGGATGTAACTGTTCCTCCTCTTGGTCCGAGTGAGAGGTCCTACAATATCCACTGCAACCCTCTCAAAAGGTGTTCCCACTATGGGCATTTCCCCTAGAGTTGCAGGGGCAGTCCAGTGCTTTGGAGCTACCCTTTGACATTCTGGGCAGGATTTGACATATCTTTTTATATCCTCCGTTATCCCTGGCCAGAAGTAATGACAAGCTATACGCTGTCCTGTGGCGCTGATCCCCATGTGACCACTGAAGGGGATTGCATGTCCGAGTTCCATCACTTTCTCTCTATATGCAATGGGAAGAACCAGCTGGTTGTGACCATTTGTTCCAGTTCCGGCCTTCCTGTATAAGAGTTTGTTCTTCATGAAATATTCCCCCTTGCTCGGAGGTGTGTGGCATTTGGGCAATTTTTTAAAACAGGGCTTGAGTGTCCTATCCTCAGCCTGCGCCTTCCTCATCTCCTCTGGATGAGCGTTTATAGGTTCACCTTCTTCCTCCTTCTTCTGTGACCTGGTCTGCACTGTCGCCATGATCACAGGTTTCTCGGGATTCCCCAAGAAGACGTATCTACACCCCAATATCAGAGGGTAGATTGGTTCATCTATCACTGCTGCTCTGATTTCTCCTTCCACATAGCGAGTTTTCACCGTTATCCTTGCGATGGGAAGTGTCATGAGTGGTATGTCCTTAGTCGCCCCTTGTATTTCCACTGTTTCTGTGGTATACTGACTTGGGTCCACTAGGCTAGACTTCACAACTGAATCATAATCCAAACCTGTATCATAAAGGCACCTTATGGTGACCCCATTACAAATAACATCCTCACAAACTGGGGGGTGATAAGGTTCCTGTTGTCCCTTAGGATTAACCTTTAATCTTTGCGTCCCCGACTTCATTGCAGCAATGTTTGAAGGTTTCCTTCTACAAAATTCGGTGTTATGGTTATCCTTCTTGCACCATTTACACCATCTTTTTCCTTGGTTCAACGGTTTTCTTTCATTGAACTTTTGGTCATTGAACTGTGAGTTTCTGTCGCGATAGTCATTTCTTGGCCGCTCAAAATTTGTCCTACCTTTATTTCCCTGCTCTCTATTATCAAATTTATTAAATTGCTGTGGAGCTTTAAAATTGTCTATGTGCTTCTTCTTAGCACCACTTACCTCTGCCTGGGCTGCCTGATACCTCTCAGCAACATTTAAAATTTCCCCCAACTTCTCTGCACCTTGTTCCATGAGAAATTTTCTCATGTCTGGAGCCATGGACTCTCTCAATTGCTCAATCATGATCATTTCTTTAAGATCTTGGGTCTTCCCCAGAGCCGTCCATTTCTCCAAATAGGTTTCTAGTCTGGCAGAGAATTGGTGGTATGTCTCCCCAGACAACAGTTTGGCATTTCTAAATCTCTTACGATAAAATTCACCATTCTTCTCGTACCTTAATAACAAAGCCTGCTTTAACATGTCATAATTGTCTTGGTCTTCCCTGTTCATTTTGGCAAATACTTCATAAGAAGCACCCCTCAATCCCTGTGATAGCTTTAAACTCCACCTCTCTCTCTCTAACCCATATGTAGTAGCTAATAACTCAAAACGTCCCAGGTACCCCTCTATGTCATCGTCTTTCTCAACAAAATGGTCTAAATGAAACCCCATAGCTGAGTTTGAGGCTCCCATACTGGGCGTAGCATCTGAGGCAAAAGGGCTGGCACCATTTTCAGGGGCCGGGCCTTGTAATTCCAGCTCCCTTAGTCGTAATTCGTGCTCCCTCTGCAACCTTCTATCTTCAGCCTCCCTTTCGGCCTTTTTATCTTCTGCCTCCCTTTCGGCCTTTTTATCTTCTGCCTCCCTTTCGGCCTTTTTATCTTCTGCCTCCCTTTGCTGTCGTTTTTCTTCTGCCTCCATCTGCAGCCTCTTAATTTCTCTATCAGCCTCAATTTGTAACCTCTTCTCTTCAGCTACCTTTCTATCTTCCCTTTCAATATATTTATCACATTCAGTCGTTACGTATTGAATTAAAATTTGACCATCCATCCCCATCTCCTTCGCAGTGAGCACAGCAGCTGATCTAAACTTTGCTAGCTCAGCCATACTTTTTAGACAATATAATAATATATAAGCTAAATCTCTAACCAGTAAATACACTAAGTACTTCTAATTACTATAGTCTAACTAATTCTAACTAACCAGTTAACTAATTAATTATTACTGGCTGTGAAGATTCACCAACTTTTATCCGCAGGGACACTTTTTAATTTTAAAGGAAATTTTACAATTTATTTCCCTACTTTTATTTCTCCCACCAGGAGATCTTAATATTACTGTTGGGCTAATTATCCCTGGACAAGACCCCAATATATGTAGTGGTATTGATGGTATTGTATGATGATGATGGTACTACATGTAAATTGTATGAGGCCAGCTGTGAAGGCTCCTGAGATAAAATGTAATTGAGAATTGTCAGAAGGCCTTTCTTGCTACCACTACGACCTCACACTTAATTTTTTTTTTTTTTTAATGAATGTAGCTGCGTAAAGTGTCTAGGGTTATGATGTGTACTGTGGTGTGATAGTTATAAATATACCCATAGATATTTAACAAGACTAATAAGATTAACAAGTGTTACAATACACTGAACTAACTCACGTGTGTAAAGTTTTTGATATAATTATATTACATTTATTTGTTCTGGATCAAGTTTTATTTTGACCAGAACTTGTTTTAAAAGAAGGATTTAAAATTTATAAAAATTATGCATGGAATGTTACATAATAAATGCAAAAGTGAACATATTTAAGTACTAGAATAGTTAGTTTTATTAAAATGTTCTGGTAGTCAGCTACTAGGGAGGATATTTATTGTCTGTGCTGTTGGGGTGGTCTCATCACACCTGTCTATATTGACTACATAGTGTCCAGAAAATGGTGGGAATTTTTATGGGGTATCTGCAACTTAATGGGGTTGGTGAATATCCAGCAGACCAGAGGCTCACTCATCTGGAATTTGTAGCTCTGGTGCTGAAATCAGGTGGTCCCACCTCTCCGTGCTGGCGGGCAATAATGGTGGTCTCTGTCACAAGGACTGCACAGATACACTTGTGTAAATCACCACCCGAATAGATACTGCTTCGTTGACGACAGAAACTCGCAGCTCTGCAATCAAAGTATGGGCCATGTGTCAAAATCTATTCTCTACCCACGTCTGGACACCACACTGACACAACAACCACATTATACAGACAGGTCAGATCTCTCTGACCAAACAGCACAGTTACCATGGTGGGTTTACATCCGATAGATCCTCCCAGACTATAGATTCTGAAAAATAATTATTAGTTTTCTACCCTAAAAGAGGATAGGTAATATGTTTCCTTATTCTCAACTCTTGATCGGTCTTGCATAATCCTTGCTGGTGTTTAGGTACATTGTTAGTCCCTAGACCCTGACTTGGGCGGGGGGTCTAGAGCAAAATCCCTACTTGTTTGTAAGGCTAGATTATGATATGGCAGTATCAAATCACTCGAACATGAAACAATATTCAAAATATATAAAGAAATAATTTCAATCTTACCAGATTATGAATAATTAACACAGAAGTGCTAGCAAAACTCAGCTGAGCTGCTGGCTATAGGATGGCGTCCCTAAATTTAACTCACTGTCTTTCATATGGGAAAACACCACACTTTAAAATCTGTGTCTAACACTGAACAATTATTGAAGAATGACCCCAAATGCGCTCTGAGCGCTAATGATATGATTGTCTGTGGCCAATCACTGCCGAGGTTTATTTTTAATTTCAAATTTCCTCACTAAAGTCATTTCAGTCAAGCTTCAGTCACGTATGGATGGTTATCTGTTAGTCTGTCCGTCTCTACTTGTGTTTCTACAAAATTGTGCTCGATTTTTGACCCAACCGTTCTCTCCCCTTCAAATTTTTGTTGTAAAAAGTTATATTTAGACACAGCTACCACCAATGTCCCTTCACTTCTATGCCAAGTAAATTTGAACACCTGCGTCCCCAAGGTCGTGTTTTTGTGTGCAAATAACGATATGTTAGATTCAATGCAGTCTGTGGCTGATGTAAACTACACTGTCTTTTGTCATTATTTTCAATATTATCTATCCGTCTGTAAAATTAAGACCATATTCGTTCACTGCTCAGAATAGGCCATCTGGCCAGCTAATTTTTATATTCCTAACATTAATATTAAGAAAAATTTACTTTTTAATTTTTTTGTAATTTTTTTCAGACATCTGCGTTCTTCCGCTCAAATTCAAATCAAGCGCTTGGTATCGCAAAACGTCCAATTCCGTACCTCGTGTCAATTTGGGGAACGTGGATTTTTACTTTCATCCATTCCCCCCCCCCCCAATTGCGTCTCTTTAGCCTTTCCAGTCATATTTTTTTCCTTTTTGATCCCCCGTTCCCCTCCGGTCTAGCAAGTCAAATTTATGGAGGGTGATGACCCGCGGTCTAGGCGATCATGTACATCAGCAGCCTACGCATTATGTTTTTATCCTTAAATGTTATCCTTGGAGGAATTTTACCGTTGTATCTCTGTCAATTTCACTACACAAACCAGTGGCCGACCTACCACGATTGACATTCAGACAGACTCAATCTTATCACCA
This sequence comes from Oreohelix idahoensis, assembly GCA_024509875.1. Lineage (NCBI taxonomy): Eukaryota > Metazoa > Mollusca > Gastropoda > Stylommatophora > Oreohelicidae > Oreohelix > Oreohelix idahoensis. Next base: position 46,589 of record JAMPIV010020267.1, read on the forward strand.
GGCAGCACCTGAAACTGCTACAGGCCACAACAGCGAAGAGAAGACAAGAGCAAGCAAAAAAAAAATAAGAGACACTTTCTATTATTTATTGTAATATTATAATAAGTGTTTTCTTTCCATCTGTTTTTGCACTGTATTTTGCTAGGTAAGGGCTAGAGCAGTGATGTCAACTCAGTGCGCAGACGCAACATGCCGGTCAGAGCCTGGGAGCACCTCAACAGCTGGAGGTGGCTCCCATGAAGAAATCCTCACACCAGGAAAGAGCCAGAGCAATGCGCCTGTGAAGGTAGTATACGTGATGGTGCTGGAGGTAAGGCTATTTCGTGAAAATGCAAGTCCCACTTGGCAAGAGTTTGTGAAAGACGTAGAGGCCGTGTGGAAAGTAGCGCCCTTTTCTGCAGAAGATAAGGTAGACGTTATCTGGAATAATGCTACACCCATGGTCTCTAGGGAATTACGGATACGTGGCGGAGCCAAGGCCAGCCCCGAGAAGTTACTCGAAATAGTGGAAGAAGCCTACAGTGAGCGACAACTAGTCAATGAGATAACTCGGGATTTCCAGGCCATGAGTCAGGGGCCTAGGGAATATGCTGTTCTCTGGGAAGGCAAAAAGCCTGATACACTAGTGCAGATAGCAAGTGCACAAGCTCACAATGAAGAGGAGGCACTCAAATCAGAACTAGCTAGTCTAAAGTCCCAGCTAGCACAGCTATCACAGACCACTTCGCCAGCACAAAAAGAGACGCGAAGAAGAAGGAGACAGTGCCAACCGCATGAAAACCTAGAGCAGAACCAAGGTTTGGATCAACTGGAACCAAAACTAGACCTTCCTATAGGAGAGAGTCAGGCAGTTGATAGTGAACGCAGTGATTTAGAGGTAAGTAAAAACACAGATGCACCAACAAGGCGACAAGGATTTTGTAAGTGGTATAATGTCGACAAAGGATGGGGATTTATTACACCGGATGATGGAGGTGTTGATGTATTTGTACACCAAACTAAGATTTTCAGAAAGGGATTCCGTAGTCTAGCGACAAATGAGTGAGCAGAATTTGGCAGCAAACCATCTGTTCAGGGCATTGAAGCGGTCTTTGTATGCGGCATTGGCGGCCAGGAATGTAAGGGTAGCAGGAGGCGACCCATGGCACAGAGGAAGCCTAGAAAAATAAGATGCTACAATTGTGGAGACTTTTCAGACCACATGGCAGCCAAGTGCTCAGGGCCCGCTTCCGAAGCGATGTTTTCAGTGTGTCTCCAAAGCATTTGATATCGGTTTGTCCCTCAAAGAGCGCCCTATCTAAACGTTTCGACACATCTAGGTTGCCTTCAGGGTGCAGGCCAAAAGATGGCCGTGACAACTGTTTCCTTAAGGGCGCGAAGAAAAGCTGTCAACGTTCAGAAGAGGAAACTCATCTTAAACAGATAGAAGGGAATACACGCCGTCGCTCTCGAGAGGACACCAATCTAAATCAGATTGGGGGGAATGCACACCGACATCGACGGAACAAAATTGTGAAACACGTTGAAAGCAATCCCCCGCCAAGGCCGACAACTGCAGGCACTAACTCGCTGAACTCTCAACCAAGTAGCGACGCTGTACGAACGGACAATTCTCCCAGACCACGACAAGCAAAAAGACATGAACTTAGAACTGACAATGGAGCAGAGTACGTTTGTGGGGACAACAAAAAATTTAGGGGCCGAATATGTGACCGTTTGGCCAGAAAGGTGTAATTTTAGACTGAGTAATTAGTTGTCGATCTTGTTTACGGTGTGTATTTGCGCTCATGCTGGCATTCTCACACGGGAATGGGCGATTTAAACGAAACACACCTTTGCCATCCGTGAAGAAGACAGACGTGTGAGATGCAGAAGATATAATTTGAGACAGCCCTCGGTTGTTAGACATCCTGGTGCTGTCTGACACCAGAGGAAAACACCTTGTTCAGCACGAAACCGTGAGGTGTGACTCCAGGCAAGAGATATCGTGGTAATGTAACGACCAGTGGGCGGAACTTGAATTGTGGGCGTCTAGGAAGAAAGCTTTACTAAGATGTGATCTCATGTCATCAAGCGTTTTTCTGTGACTGCGGAACGTGAATGAAAGTAGGCCAGAGAGAGAGTGACGACAACATTACACACGAATTCTTGTTCTCCTTCACACATCGTCTTCGCACTGTCACATTCGGAAGGACACTCCCGGACAACACCCACGTGTTAGCGCCTGACCGCTAATGACATGTTTATCTTTCTGATTGTGCTCGGTGTCACGTGATCCACTTCCTTTGCTCTGCAGTGACGGTCCAACAGTGTTCAAACTTCAGAGTATCTAGTGATGGTCTTCAAATGTGTCTACCTTTCCCTCAAGATTACTCTTGGCAGAGGTGTGAAATGAAGAATAGTGCTTCAATTCTAGGGAGCCTCATATGAATTTAAAGAAATCAAGTACTACGGCTGATAGGATCCAGGCCGTGTAAACTTTTTATCTTTCCTGACCTTCTATGAGTTAAGATTTTGCTCGTGAGCCCCCAACTGATTTAACTCAGTAAAATATTACTTAAATAGCTCTGTTATAAGTATTTAAATTGACTGAGACATACGGGTGCAGTTCACTCAAAATGACTAAATCAACTAAAAATTTGTATATTTACAGATAAACAAAAATTAATAGTCAATTATCGTTAACAGTTGTAAAATAAATAATGGTGGAGTAAATTTAGAATATCTTTGAAATTTCTTCATAAGTCATGGTTTAATTTGAAAAGGTCTTTCTGATTTGAAAATAGAGAGTTCACTTGGCAGCTTTGCATGGATACTTAGCTGCCAGTAAAATATCGGTTGGTTTCTGTTCCAGCCGATGCTTGTTCTTTGCAGGTTATGGACTAGTTCCCTCTCGTCACTGCTCAAGTCTGGTGGGGCGCACAAATCATTAAGGCAGGTTGAGTGCACAGGTTAGTACACCCAGTAGGCACTGCATGTAGTCACACCAGGTAAGCTACGCTTCTGGGTGGTCCTCTTCGGCACAGTACGGACTGGAACTGTACAGCAGTGTAGTCTCCCATGCCTGGCTGGACCAGACCTATTTGTTTACGTCACCTTGCACTACAAACCCGGTAGCTTTTCCGACACAGGTGATAACGTTAAGGACGCATTAAAGCCAGGATATACACTCTGTTTGTTATAATAAAGACAGTTAATTGTGTAGCTATCTTCGAGTATCCCAGCTGCATTTCACTTCAAAGCAAAATGTTTTCGAACTTAATTTAAATCTCACGAGATTGCTGTTTGCCACTTTAAAAATCGGGACAAAAAAACCGTATGCATGAAGTAATTTACTGAGAACTGAGGATAATACGGGACACACATGCATACGGTACATCAATGAAACAAAGCGCCTTTTTTGATCTTTCAGAAACGTCCACAGCGGTTTCAACCCCCGCTTATCTGAAATCCGTGTCATAAACTGCGCCAACGAATTTTATATGCTTTGACAGTGATGACTTCTGCAGCAATTTGTTATCGATGATGATGCTAGTCCCATCCATCTAGGGGATATAGGGCTCATATTCCTTCTTGGTCTCTTCCTCTTACAAATGCCGCGAAGCTGCTCCTGTGCAGCTGTCGTGAGAAATTCTAATCCACATATACAAATTACAACGTAAATGTAAAGCCTAACAAATAAATTTAATAAAAGGAAAGAAGAATGGTAAAGAACAGGCTGTCACAATGACTGTACTCGAATCCCTCCTTTTTTCTACTTCGTCTGCGAATTGTAACGTTTCACGTTGATAGTAAAAGCCTACTACATCTCTACACGCTTTCTTCAATGAAACGTGTACTGCCTTTCTAAGAAAACCTTGAGATACGCAAGTTGACCTAGATTTAAAATTCCATTCATGTCATTTTATACACTATGGTACCTAAAACGAAAGACAGATGGACTAAAGATAGAAAGAAAGGGAGGGGCAAAAGCCAGAACACTTGCAACACTAAACACGCGTCGCGATACACAATTACTACCATCACGCGTGTAAGGCCACAAGCACTAGCTTTTTTTTCAAATCGTCAGTGATAAAAAACACTACCCATAAAGAGAGTTATGTTTAAAAACCTGAAAAACGCTTATTAGGAAACATGACATTATATCGGTTTACGTTTGAAAACATTACAGTACCCAGACACCACATCGTATTCGAAGTAAATAGGAGGTAGAAGAAAATACATATTTTGAACGCAGCCACTTAGCCCCATAAAATTTATATATTTGGGTTCCTTGTGACTTGCTAACAAAGAATATGTTAAGTGTTATGCAAATAGTCTAGGAATTAACAAGTTATAGCCAAAATAAAATGGGGGTGCTGTCAGACAACACCAAAAAGCAGAATCGCTCAGTGACAGATTTTCACACCACCATTGTACGGAAAGAGGTCCCCATGTTACCTACTATTTGATTGGGTAGAAATAAATGTAAGGCTAAACACGATTAGTCGGACTATAAATACTACTTTTCGTTGCTATGGGAGACGGATGGAAGGGTACTGTTTTTTCAAACGCTTGGGTAAACATGGCATGATTGGTTAGACTCGTCGATATAGTCACTTAGACGCGTCAGTTCCACACCACATTTTCAAAATTACTTTCTAAAGCAACAGTGCGTTGAGCATCAGCTTATATTTTTATAAATAAAAGCCTGAGACAGAGGCAGCTCGGAATTTGTGCCATAAGTTGTGCCATTATTCTTCACCAGTCAACGTATCTGTTTATTATTATTCCATGAATTGTGGTAAGCTTGAAATATTTGATATATTTTAATGAAAATTGAATGTAAATTAATAATTTATGTCTGTATATGTGTGTGGTTCAGTAGCGAACCTGAGGCAAGGCCTATATATATATAAGTTGCTCCAACCTGAACAGAAGGTGTCAGAGGAAAGTGAAACTACATGGAATTGCCAAACAGTACACTGACACCTATCGTATTGACTAGAAAGAAATAATGCTGGAATTGCAGAGGCGTAGTAACCATTAGGGAGGAGTATACTGGTGAAAATTATTATAGATGAAGCTGACAGTTGGCCTACCGCTCTGAACTCAGTGTTTGTTATGTGTTGTGGTCAGTCTGGAAGGGTATTATAAATTAGTTCTGAAGTAGGAGGTACAACCTTCTTGTTTCAGGGACCGTGGTCCTAAAGTTATTGAGCAGCACCTGGTCAGAGCTTTGCTGAATCCAGAGGCGGACAGCATACTCCTTGGTCCATATAGCAATCAGTGTGGTGTCTCCAGAACACAGGGAGGCTATCGAGCAGAGGAGTCCTTTCCTGCCGCCATCACGACAGATAAGAATCTGTGGCCAGCGGAGCTCAACATTATGCCCCTCTAAAACTGACAATATATAAACTAAGAGGGGAAATAAATTGTTTTAATGTTAGGAACTGAGAACATCTCCAATACTAGTTCCAACAGAAACAAACACTTGAAGTTATGATGACAAATAACAACTTAGATTGACATATAAAACCAGTATTACCTCATAGAACTACTACACAACTGACCCACATATTATAATATTAATAAAATATGTCACTACAAGATTCATATTTATAAATTATGTACATATAAATTGTGATTACAATATATTATGATTCCTGGTTCACTGTGTAATTGAATCAGGATCTCCATTGGTAACAGTACTTAATACATGAATATTTGAAAATTTATCAGTGACTTATTTAAGATAGTCTCATAGAGTGTTATATATATGTGAGTGTCAAACTGTTGTCAAGTGTGGTGGAATAAATTAAAGTGTTTATCTGTCTGTTATTGTTGTGACTTACACTTCATCATTTACAAAACCCTAGACATTCAACGTAGTCATCACAATATTCCAGAATAATTCTGACTGAGATATAAATATGTGGTAGCAAGTAAGGTCACCTGTATTACACTACACTTATTAGATACAGATACCTTCACAGCTGATCTCAGTCAGTACACTAAGTCCCCTATAAATATTTATAACATCCCACTTTACCACAGCAGCCAAGATTGTGTTACTAGGTCCCGAAAGAGGAGCAAAGAATAGTAACACGGTGGCCTACCACGCATTTCATCAGAGGGAACTAAAGACGGTTTGACATGAGGCCGGCGACCCTATTCTGTAGACATTTCAAACCACCAAAAAAAAATGAAAATAAATAAATAAACATCAAGAAAACAATATGGACAAGTCAACTAAATAATATACAGTAATGCACTTCAGCCATCCATGACAGAAGAAGGTCCTCGGGTAAGGAGGTGAATGACGGGATCCAGAGAGAGCAGAAAGGAGTCTAGATTTCTTCAAGGAATTGACATCTGGAACGTTCGTACATTAAACGAACAAGGGAAGACTGAATAGGTGGCAGCAGAAATGCAGAGTTATAAAGACTGATATCCTGGGACTGTGCGAGACAAGGTGCAAAGGCTAGAAGAGACTGATGATACGAGAAATAGGGTTCGTTCCACGTAGAAAAGAAGTGAATAAGTAAATGTACAGTATTATGATATTCTGGCGTATAATGAATAATGAAAGAGTAAAGCAAGAGGATAAATCGAAGTTACAGTGACACGGTTTTCCATAACAATAATAAGAAGCTCATTGTGACATATAATGGAAATGAAGCCTCCTGTATCCGACAGCCTTTCGTGACCTCGGCGTAGTTTTAAGATTCGCTAACTAAGTCACGCATTTCTCTGCCTGTCTGACTCACCTTTTAATCCACGCCTCTTTTTACTTGACCATATCAAACGAGCTTGTTTACCAACTTTGCAACCTGTCATTCATAGCAGGGGGCGAACCATGTTCGTTTACGCAAGTTTCTCACGCGAGCTGATTTGTCCATATTACGATAACGAGCAGATCGCGCGTGGGAAACACGTGGAAGAGTAACGGCATTTGAAGATTCTCTATAAGGGGAGCAAATCCTTTAATCTCGAGAAACAATGAAAATCTCGGACGGGAGCCCGCTACACGGGTTAAGCTTTTGTTGTCGATTAGCAATGGCCGACAGAAGCGACCGTAAAAACCGTTTATCTGGGAAACGTAGTTTCAGATTTCTCTGCTGGGAAGCAGAGTGTGAGAATTCACATCTTCTAGAGATCATAACAACATGATCGTATATAAACTGCGTCTTTCCCAAATCATTATCAGTTGTCGCTCAGATTTTTTCGGAGAGTCTAAACCCGTTATCTAGAACCATTAGGAATAGACGTGTTAATAGTTCGTGGTGTTTTCTTTCTGGATTTCTGGTAATATATAAATTTGTGCTTAAGCGTATTAAAGCGTTAAAAGTTTTAGCATCTTAAAATCACTGTGACTTTCTAGGTGTTAAGACTAGCGAATTAAATAACGCGTAGCTATTTTTATTCCAGATGTTTCAGTTGTAATGTAAATTTAATCACCCGCTATCACACAGAAATAGACGGTTTATTTGACTAATAAATACACTAGGCGACTGATAATTGACGGAATAGAACTCACGTTTATTTCATCTTGTGTAATTTAGTAAGTGACTGTGTTTGACTGTCATGTGACTAAACTAACAGACGCCGAAAATATAATAGTTATTAATGACAGGCGATATTTGTTGAGTGCGCGTAGGGATAATTTAATCATAATTGACATTATGCGCTGATCGTTGACCGGAGCAGGAGGGGGAAACTTGCACCCGCTAAGCGACGTGCTGTAGGATAGGCTAGACATAACGTGCGCCTTTTAACTTTAATCAGGACTGACGGAGAGGATGAGAGATTGTCTTGTCCCCTTCCGTGTGCTTATATGTTCATATTATTAGCAGACATTTTTCTTAAATGTTCCTATATCCTTTAGGCATGACCTGATCAACGGCGACCAGCGGTTTTTTATTTGGCTTTATCTTGGGCCTTGTCTCCATTTTTACTGATTGGATTAAAGTTGTCTTCTGTTGGCTGACGCGTCTCCAAGTTTCAGTTGTGAACAGGACGGGCCACAGAGACTAGCGAACATTTTAATAGTAAATTTAAACTGGACTTACAAATACCCAGATATAAGTTTTGCATTTTTTTTATCAGCCCATTGTGGTGAAATACCAATAACTGTTCTCCCGACCTCTGATAGTCGTTTCCAAGAGGACATTTATCCAGAAGAGTTACGCTATTTCAGAATCAGCACTCACCAGAGCCAGCCGATAGGATTTACCATCATCATTAAGTAAAAATAATTAACAGGTTTTTTTTAGCAATCAGATGTTTTCCTACTGTTTACGGTGAACACCAGATCGTCAGAGATTCTCGGCTTTAACTATCCAAGGTGACATTGTGTATCCAGGAAATCAACCACCAAATTAGGCGTTCCCCTTATAAAATTTAATTATTGAAAAGGAGGGACTGGGGCCCAATTCGGACAATAATTACCCTGGACCTTACATATATTAATGGATTTTTACGTCCAACAGATTGTCTCACCAAGAATAGGGTAAGAAGCGAGATTGTGTGGCCACGTATGACAGAGAGAGAGAGAGAGAGAGAGAGAGAGAGAGAGAAATATTTTTCTTTAGTACAGGAAACACTGTATCATATGTACTCTGTTCGACTATTGTTTAAATTTTATTGGATAACATTTAGTGGGAACTGTGTTCTTTCTTTACTGTCTATACTGTAACCTATTGCTAACCTTTAACCTTTAGGGTTATTAACTGGGTGGGTTCTTATCTTCTCAAGGATGGGAGGGCATATGTATTCTGTTATTTTTCTACGCATGTAATTCGGATATATTTGATCTTTCTCTTTTAGATATTCTATGTTGTAAAGTTTATTGATAATAAACAACAAAAGAACTAACTGTGTGTGTGTGTTGGTTAGACCCATACCCATTTAACCATAGTTTTCACGTTTGTGTGTCTTGTAGTCACATAGTTGTGTGGGTGTGTAGGTGTTTAGTAAACTTATATTTCTCAATATAAGGGGGTGCAAGATTGTCTTATACTAAAATATAGTCCTATAGATAGGCTGGACTAGGGGAACTATTCAGTCCAGAGACAGATCTTCTCCTTAACTATTCACTCTTGAAACTCTATTTCTTACACCTTTTCTCACGTATTACCACCTTCTCCTATACTCAGGCGGGACCATACATAACTTTAAAAAAATTCTCTTCGATAATTACGGGACCAAGGTTTTCAACTGATTCGGTTTCCTTGGACTGTGAGTAGCATATAGTGTAGTACTGTCAATTATAAATGATCAAACAGAATGCAGAACTTTAATTATTTCAACGATCCAACGAGGTCCACAACAAGCCATAGAAAAATCCAACGTCAATCTTTATTTTTCTAAGCCTTCAATTTACACGATTGTTTTCACAATGCCACCATTTTCTTTCTACATTAACTCTCCAAAACCAAGAGCTTATAACCGATGGCTTATGATCGAATATTGATAATATCGTTTGTCGGTTAAATTTCCTACTCTAATATATTACGTTGGAAACTGGTACCAAAGAGTATTTGGTATTATTTCAGTTTCGTATGTATCTGTTTATGTAGTGCAAGTGTCATCGTCAAAACCAACTAAGAAGCTGGTGTATTTTGCCGATGGAGAGTGGAAGACAATTATGGAGCTAATCTCCAAAATAAATAGTTCAAACCTAACTCTAAAATGTTCGACCTTAAACAAAATAGACCTTGTTTGTCATTGTCATATATATATATATATATATATATATATATATATATATATATATATATATATATATATATATATATATATATATATATATATATATATATATATATATATATATATATATATATATATATATATATATATATATATATATATCACGATAGCAATCGAATGCAGCAATAGAGAATGCAGTCAGCGACCTATAACTTGACTGCTTGCGTCAGGGTCAGCGAACCAGAGCTGACCAAGACCCTACTCCACCTCCACGTGGTGGTCCTGGAAATAGGCTGCATCACTGCAGTCTGGCTGAGAGAGTAGGGATCGAAGAGGGAAGGCAAACCCGGTCCCCAAAAATGCCGTGCTGAAGTCGGATGTGTCGGCCGAAGGCGCAGATATCGCAGCTCCGGTGTAAACAGACACAAAGCAACCAACGTCCTTTTCAGGATGAACGAGGAAGAAGAAGAAGAACGAGTCCATACAAACTCTGTATCAATCAAGATACAATACCCAATGTCAGGGGGCAAGCCAGCTTGAGTCTATCCAATGTATAGATTCTCAGTTGCGAGAATATTCAAGTCCTCCTCAAAAAACGGTTTGTCGGTCAAACAACCAACCTGTTGCCAAGTCAGTTAGCGGAAGTCTCAAAACATTAGTCTTCATCCCGGATATCCTATAGTCCTATGAATGCTATTGGCTAAACTGCTGCTTCCAATTATTTGTGCACCACTTATGTATACGTCATCGTTACTACACTAGTTGTGTTTTCGTCATTGTGTCGTCATTTCCTATAACTGTCTTCGGTGTCTATGTTAAGTTTCTTTTGTTTGTAGATTAATTATGAATTACGTCATCAGTCTCCGTTGTCTCTTATGTTAGGTAGAATTGAGGGTATCTATTTTATATAATGTCGTCATCAGTCCGTTCACATATATCCATTTTACTGCACATAATAGGGGAGAGATACTGGACAGTCTAAGAGCATGGCCTTGGACAGTATTAACAGCTGAACTGTAAATAAGAGCTGGAGAATGGGCATTGTGAAGAATGCTGGCATCCTTGTCTGCCAGTACTTATAAGATGGCAGACCATATGTCCTATTCTGATAGAATGCAAGTGATATGTATTAGACCAGACGTACTGGTCAGCTAGAACTTATGAGACCATGTATCCTTCTCACCTAGAATTTATGAGATACGAGGCCTTACGTCTTTGTGTGCTAAAACGTAAGATAGATGTAACTATGAGTGCTTGTCTGCTAGAATTTATGAGATATGAGTCCATAGGTCCTTATCTTCTAAAGTTTATAAGCCAAACGTCCTTGTCTGCTAGAATTTAAGAGACCACCCGCCATTGTCTACTAGAATTTATAAGATATGAAGCCATGTCCGTGTCTACTAGAATTTATGAGATTTGAGGCAATAAGTCCTTGTCTACTAGAATTTATGAGATATGAGGCCATAAGTCCTTGTCTACTAGAATTTATGAGATACGAGTCCATAGGTCCTTGTCTACTAAAGTTTATGAGGCCAAACGCCCTTGTCTGCTAGAATTTATGAGACCACACGCCCTAGTCTACTAGAATTTTACTATAATTTATGAGATATGAGGCTATAAGTCATTGTCTACTTGAATTTATGAGATATGAGACCATAAGTCCTTGTCCACTAGAATTTATGAGATATGAGTCCATAAGTCCTTGTCTACTGGAATTTATGATATGAGGCCATAAGTCCTTGTCTACTAGAATTTATGAGATATGAGTCCATAGGTCCCTGCCTACTAAAGTTTATGAGGCCAAACGCCCTTGTCTACTAGAATTTATGAGACCACACGCCCTAGTCTACTAGAATTTATGACATATGAGGCCGTAAGTCCTTGTCTACTAGAATTTGTATGAGGCCATAAGTCCTTGTCTACTAGAACTTATGAGATATGAGGCCACAAGTCCTTGTCTACTAGAATTTATGAGATATGAAACCATAGGTCCTTGTCTACTAGAATTTATGACATATCAGACTATAGGTCCTTGTCTACTAGAATTTATGAGATATGAGTCCGAATGTCCTTGTCTACTAGAATTTATGAGTCCGAATGTCCTTGTCTACTCGAATTTATGAGATATGAGTCCGAATGTCCTTGTGTGCTAGAATTTATGATGAGACTATGAAGTCTTGTCTGCAAGAATTTTTGAGATACGAGACTATGAATCGTCTGCTAGAATTTATGAGATATGAGACTATGAATCCTTGTCTGCTACAATTTATGAGATATGAGACAATGAATTCTTGTCTGCTAGAATTTATGAGATATGAAACTATGAATCCTTGTCTGCTATAATTTATGAGATATTAAACCAGAATAACTTTTCTGCTATAACGTATAAGACCACATGTCCTTGTTATGTGTAATTTCTCATGTTTTTTTTCGCTCAAGACGTCATTTTCCCCATGTTATCTCATTTATACGCTTTTATAGTTCTCTCTCGCGTTTTTTTTTCTCTGCGCTTTTTTTTTTCATCAGTTCTATCGCTCAGACATTTCCTCATTTACATTCGCTTTCATGCGTGTTCTGTTAAACTCTCTAGCATCTCAACGTTCTGAAGTCCACTCTTGTAGTTTTTTCATTGCCATTCCCCGACACCGGATCTCTCTCCCTCTCAAGTAGTCTGTCTTAATATTGGCTTCTCGTGTGTATTCTCGTATCTTATTTCACTTTATGAAGAAAAATAAAGCAAATAAACAAACACGCGTATAACTGCTCAGTCTAGAAATAATCTGTGGGTCCAACGCAAAATGATTCAACACAGCTAACAAAGTCAGCGATGGCTTGGAATTTTCAATATGGGGCGGTCAATACAAGAGAGCCTTGACAAAGCTGGAGGGACAGGCAATTACATCAAAACTAACAACAACCCGTCAAAATTGACAGTTTTTAATTATAGTGTGTTGTTTCTGTTACATGTCGAACCACCACCAAGTTATTATTATGGATCATTTTGATCCATAATAATAAGTCTGCAATACTTTAAATTAAAATTTTGTCTTGAAGAAACAATCAAAAACTTACATTTTAAGGTTATTTTTAAGAAAAATGATGAGTTAAATCCGTTTCCCGAATGAAACTGGACAGAAGAGTATCTTGATTGTCTGTTGATTTAATCTGCATCTCCGCACCTTCCTGTCTCCAGTTCCTGTACTGTTTATCAATTGTGCTGTTGGCTTCTTTCCATAATCAAACCGTTCATGCACACCGTCATTTGCGCACTTGTCTATTTTCGGGAGAGTACATATTAGAGGAAACAATACAATTATTGTCTAACTTTCAACCACATTTGCACCCCTTAGCTGTGGTTGAAAGTTAATGCACTCTTTCGAAAATAGAAAAGTGCGCAAATGACGGTGTGCATGATGTGACCGACCGACCGACCGACCGACCGACCGACGTACTTGTGGCGGGAATTATGGTATTGGATAAGAATACAAAAAGCAAGAGGAGTTTTCATTGCATTGAGAAATATATGAGTTTAAAAAAAATCTGCAGCTCAAATGTCAAGCCTGTCCCATTGTATGGCACTGAAACATGGGGAACAGCAAAAATAACAACCAAAAAGCTCACGACCTTCATGAATGGGTGCTTGAGTAGAATAGAATGATTGAAATGGTATGACAAGGCTATCAATGTGGAACTGATGACACGAACCAGACAAATGTCAGTGGATTAAGAGATGAGAAGAAGACGCTGACGATGGATAGGACACACATTGAGGATTCCTGCTGATAGCATTAGAATGCAGTCCTTGTTCTGGGCTTCCCAGGGAAACAGAGGTACAGGTAGACACCCCCCCCCCCCCTCAAAAAAAAAACATGGAGAAGAGAACTAAGGACAGAAGTGAAAATGATGATGAAGACTTGGAAAGAACTTGTGCTAATGGCACGTGACAGGAGGACTTGGCATGTGTTTGTTGAACGTATATGTTCCTTCGGAAGTCAAAGGGTATTGACTGAATGCAAAACGGCAGGAGAGAATAAAACGTTGAGGTCTGCGGCAAAAGGAGTAAGAGGCATTCCCATAAAATAAAATTAAATTGAAATAAACTGACTGGTCCAGGCACGTTAATTTCTACAGATCTGAACTTCAAACAAAAAAAAAATTTTTAAAAGAAATTATAATAATTTGCTGGTTTGGGGTAAATATGACTGATTTTTTTCTTTGTGGTAATGAGTCTCTCCTGTTCTCCAACTGTGCTCTAATATAACCGAAGGACTTTTATGCATGCGAGACAGAAGCGTGTGTCGGTATAAGAAGACGATGACACTAATGAAACAAAAGTGATATACCAAGTAACTGTACTGAGTAAGCAAGGCACAATGATAAATCATCTGAATATCTGGACGTATTCCATTAAAAAAAGGTGGTCTCAAAACAAATATTGTCGTAGGTGAGTGAAGTTTTAGACCCTTCACTATATTTGGTCCAGCTTTACGAGGTGGGGTAACCACTTCCCTTCCTCGCTGCCTTTGCCTTCCCTAACTCAAGAGCAGAGTCAGGTACCCATATTCCGCTGGCTAGACTGCAGCGTGACGCTACTGGTTTTGATCCCGGAACCTGGTAACTTTGCAGCGAGATGCAAGGGCTCTAACCGCTTAGCCAATTGGACGGTCTGTATCATAACAAAAAAATCAATAACAAAAAATTTCGCGTAAAAAAAAAGAGGGATAAAGAAAGAGTCCCTGGCATGAATTATTACACGGGCGAATGTCAACAACATCGTAAAAGGAAAATGCAAATACTGACATTTGTTGAGAGGTAGGATAACTTATTAATGTAACACAGAGCGCACGCTGCTGCCATTTTAAGCCAATATAAGTGCAAGGCGTTGTTCGGCAATATTCGTAGATAGAAGCATTATATTTTTGTTACAGCACTCGGGAGGTAAAGTCAGTGTTGGGATAGCTGGCAGCCCTTCTCAGGACTTCATCGCGCTAGCAGATAGATAATGTTAATCCTTTTCAGGATTTAGTATCTATCAACGCTGGTCGGGCTAACAGTCCTTTTTAGGACTTAGTATCTATCAACGCTGGTCGGGCTAACAGTCCTTTTCAGGACTTATTATCTATCAACGCTGGTCGGGTTAACAGTCCTTTTCAGGACTTAGTATCTAACAACGCTGGTCGGGCTAACAGTCCTTTTCATCACTAATCCTTTTCAGGGCTACTTTAGGCTAGCTGACTGCTAGCAGTCCTTTACAGAGGTTAGATTTTATCAACACAGCGCTTCAGTTAACAGTTCACTTATTTTTGAATGGCTAATTGCGCTCTGATATAACCAACTGACTGAAGTCTAGGTTGAAAGGACGTGCCCGCCATAAGAAAGCAAAACCCTCAACAAACAACGGCTATCTAGACTGCTCGGTATATGACGCTTTGTCTCCGTGGCTTGAGATGTTTGAAAACTGAAGTTTGGCATTTACATTGTATCTAAAACAAAATCCGTTTTCTATTAAGTTGGAATGAAAATGGAAATGAAAAGCTTTCAAATGCGTGAGATCAGTAGGAAGACGGTGAGAATAGAGACTAGGAAGGCTGGTACTGGAGATGAGGACAGAAAGACAAGAAAAAAACAACGCGTAATAAAGTACTAAATATACAGAGAAGAAACAGAAGTGGAGATCATTAAGTGGGTAAAAAAGACGAATCAAAGAAGAGTAATGGAGAAATAGATGGTGTCACAAAATTAACAATGATACAACGTTAAAATATCTCCAATGATACAACGTAGGGATAAAAACTAATGCGCAAGCTGCTAGAATACATGATCGCCCACGCCGCGGGTCATCACCCGCCATGGAAATTAAATTGTTAGACTTGAAGGCAAAACGGAACGGAGATCAAAAGGAAAAATCTGACTGAACGCGTGCTTGAAACTAGCAATGCTAAAAGGCGCAAGTGGTGGGGAAAGGAGGAAAAAGTCACGTCCCCAAGTTGACATAAAGTAAAGAAATCGACAAAAGGGACCTTGGATATTATACGCCACAGTCATTTATTGGACGCTTTTGCTATAACTTAGCCCGTTTATTTGAATGCAGTGATGAGCGCGTTCCAGAAAATTATAGAAAATATTTGAAAAGTAACTTTTCTTAATAACAATGTTAGGAATATAAAACCTAGCTGGCCGGATGGCCCATCTTGAGCAGTGAAATAATATGCTTTCATTTATACAGACGGACAGATAATACGAAAGATATTGACAAAAGACTGTGTTGTTCATATCAGCGAACGTCTGCATTGAGATAAAACATGTCACTAATTTTCAAAAAATTGTGGCCTTGAAGACGCAAGTGCTAAAATCTAGTAGGAATGGAGAGACGGGGTGGGATGGTGAATTGTGGCTAAAAATAACTTTAAAGGCAGAATTGTGTAGGGGAAGGCAGGGTTGGTTCAAAAAAACAAGTTTTTTTTTTTGTGAAACGCAAGTAGAGACGGACGGACCAACAGACAATAAGGCATACTTGACTGAGGTCTGACTGAAATGACTTTTGGTAGGATATTTGAATTTGAAAAAAGAAAAGGCAGTGATTGGCCCTAGATGAAGATATTATCGGCGCTCAGACGCGCATTTTGTGCCATTCAGTATTAGCTGTCCTTGTAGACACAGTGAATTATTAAGTGGTGTAATTCCCAGAAGCTATTGAAATATTTAGAGGGACGCCATCATAAGGCCAGCAGCTCAGCTGAGTTTTGCTAGCATTTATTTAACTGTGTACTATATTCATAATTCTGGTAAGACTGAAATTATTTCTTTGTACATTTTAATATTTGTTTAAGGTTTCGAGTGATTGGATACTGCAATAGCATAATCTGTTCCTTACAACAAGTAAGGGTTCACTCTAGACCCCCCGCCCCAGTTCAGGGTCTAGAGACACATAAAATACATAAACTCCAGCAAGGATTAGGAAGGACAGATCAAGTGTTGAGATCAGTGAAACATATCACCTATCACATTTTATGGCAGGAAACTAATGAACATATTTCAGAATCTGTAGTCTGGGAGAACTTAGCCTATGTGAAACCAACTTGGTAAGATGTGTTGTTTGGTCAGAAAGATCTGACCCGTCTATGTGGTGTTGTTGTTGTGTAGTGTAGTGTCCAGAAATGGTTAGAGGGTGGAATTCTGACACATGACTAATACTTTGATTGCAGAGCTGTGAGTTTCAGTTGGCACCAATGCAGTGTCAAATGAGTTGTTGAATTTTACCAGAGTGGACCCGTGCAGTAATATTTGGTCAGAGCAGCCTAATATAGCCCCCAAGCACGGAGAGGTGGGGCCACCAGACCTCTGATATTGCCCCCAAGCACGGAGAGGTGGGGCCACCAGACTTCTGATATTGCCCCCAAGCACGGAGAGGTGGGGCCACCAGATCTCAGCACCAGAGCTACACCTTCAAGTTACGTGAGCGCCTGGTCTGCTGAGAGTTCACCAACTCAACTTATTTCCTAACACACCCATAAAAATTCCATCACTTAACTGGACAATGTGTAATCGCCATAGACAGGGAGTGATGAGGCCACCCCAACAGCACATCCATTAACTGTTCTCCCACATAGATTAATACTGTAAACAATAATAATATTAACTAATCTAGTAACATATATATGTACACACCTTGCATTTATTATGTAATATTCATGCATTTCTTTCATAATTGATAAACCTTTCATATGTTCTGGCCAAAATAAAACCTTGGTTCAGAACAAATAAATGTAAGAAAATTACTATCCAAATTTTACACACTTGAGTTAGTTCAGTGTATTATAACCTTTATTAATATTATTAGACTGAGTAAATCTCTGTGTGTGTGTACGTAAACTACCACAACACATTACATATCATTACCCTAGACATTTAACGTAGCCACATTCATTAGTAAAAAAAGATAGGTGTGAGGTCGTAGTGGTAGCAAGAAGGGCCTTCTGACAATTCACAGCTACATTTTATCTCAGGAGCCTTCACAGCTGACCTCATGCATCACACGTAGTAATATCACCATCATACAATACCATCAAACCCACTACAGATGGTAACAGTAAGAATCAAAGGAAAATGGCAAGAAAGTCTTAAAGAGATAGGAAATAAACGGAAATCATAAACTTGATAAGAAGAACAGTAAAAAAAGAAAGATAATGGAGAAATAGATGGTAACAGTTAGCAAACAAAGGAAAAGGTCAAGAAAGTCTTTAAGACATATATATTACTTACTTAGTCGTTCCTCTTCTACCGTGAGGTGTAGAGGTTTGTAAGAGAGAGCACCAGACTATCCTATCGGCTGTGTTCCTCCTGGCTTGGTTCCATTCTAGTCCTCGGTCCTTCAAAGATTGTCTAATGTTGTCCTCCCAGCGGACTTTGGGTCGTTCTGGAGGTCTGGATCCCTGGCTCTTAATTGCCCATGCTTGCTGTGGTAGCCGATTTTCTCTCATTCTGCAGACATGGCCAAACTATCTCAGTTGGGACTGTTCTACTTAGGTCTGCAGGGGTTGTGTTTTTAGGCCTTGACGTATCGTCTGGTTGCGGACCATGTCTCTTCTTGTTACTTCAACCACCTTCCTCAGATACCTCATTTCTGAGGTTTGGATCTGGCTTTTGTGGGTTGTAGTCATTGCCCATGACTCGCATCCATACGTCAAGACTGGGACATAGGTGGAGCGGTATACAGCCATCTTCGTCTTCTTACCAACTTCTCTTTTGCTGAGGAATCCTCGATTTATGGCTTGAAAAAGTCTCACAGTTGCTGCTCTTCGGGTAGCCAACTCTTCTTTGATGCCGCCTTTTGTGAAGATGTAGGTCTATATTTTATGATTTAGCTCGTTCAAGCCCCCAGCTGATTTAGTTCAACGAAACTCCTCTTATTATCTCTTTTCCTCTCCGGTAGTATTTAGTTACATTTTTGTGTGTGTATTAAATTACTTACAATTCCGTGGTTGGCCCATTTTTTTTCTCTGCTATCAAGCAGATATTAGCTATTTTCTTATCAATTCAGTGATAATTGATCAAGTTTGCTCTGCGCTTCTCGGCTTTGCTAAGATTAAGACGCAGGTAAAACAAAGATGGGTTCGGTCAATATTCGTATAGTGAACGCGTGTCATGTTTACCTAGGAGTGTCCCGCGATTAATTATCGACCTGTCGGCATGTACTCGGCGGAAACGAATGACATAATCATTTCCTGTACACCTTGTTACAAAGACATTACTTAGATGAAAGTAATATCTTATTTGTAAACATTGCCGAGAGAGTGATCGGATGTTTTCACTCCATATTTGGAAGACATGACCTTTGTGTTAATGCACATAAATTTCCTAGTGGAAATATTTTGAATTACCCCATCCTAGCACGCATGTTTGAAACTATTGGCCGGCACGCGAGATGTAAACATAAATACATTTCTGATTGTGGCCTGGTTTAATAGTAAGCAAAACGTGCCAGGAACGGAGGTGCAATATAACCTGACACGTTGGTCGGTTGAAAACCCTGTGAAAATTCACCTCGCGCCAAGAAAGACAACCAGACCTTGCCAGAGTTAAGAATAGTATCAGACCGGACTTTGTTGGAGCATATTGAGGACTTAGAGCCCAGGAAAACGCTACCATTTAAACACGGAATACCGGAATCTGAGGAAACTATAACACAAGTCAAAGTGGAAACTTATTGCTGAAGTAACAACTCCCCAGACCAAGTGTAAGAGGCCTCTACAAGTGCCTCTATTTCTCTGAGCCAGCGGTCTGTGAGCCTAAAGATTGGCGTAAGTTGTATATTTTGAATTTTATACTTTTTCATTATTACCATGTGAACTAATACGTATATATTAACATGTGAATATTAACATGTGAAAATTGCAATATATGTCCAAGTCATTTGAGGCTGGCGACCTCAGCATATAGAATGATGATTTCATGAATCACCACTGTCAGTGCTGGTGACTGCTTTATTGCGAGTTTCTGATAAAGAACCAAAAGCAGAGGTAGTCCCAAGTTCCATATGGAGCAAGAAGGGAATGACGAAAGAAATGATGTACATACTTGTTATATTTTTAACCCTTTCAACCAGTGTAAATGTAAAACATATTCACTCTAACTCTAACTGTAATGAAAATTTACTACCTTTTCAACCGATGTATATTCAAACATATTCAAACTATACTGTTAACAGTTTCAACTAAAGTTAAATAGTTTTATAACTATTCATTTTAAATGTAAAGATAGTTTTTCGCCCACTGGGATAAAGATTAATTCTCAGAGAGGGCAAAAGTTCTGAGATAGATGTGATGGTGAAATGAAAAGAGGGGGGCATATAAGTATGTGTCGGGAAACTCAATTCTCAGAGAGTATTTGTTTCTCTTCTTTTGTGACACTAGTTGGTGGTACCAGTTGATGGTACTATTTCTGGAACAAATGTGGGTATAAGTGGCTTTTCCGTAGATTCTACTCTGTGGTGGGCATGTTTCCAGATCAGTTCAGGAAGTAACCTCTCCGGGTCAAGGCAAGAATCTTTAGGTGTCGATCTCAAGCTTCGAATCACAGTCTAGTAGTACAGCAAATGGTCTCTGCGGGTCCTACCACAAATAGTCGGGTCGCCTCGTACTGGTACCACATACTTTAGTAGGAATAAAACAAAATTCCGCTGCTAAATATTTGTTTGCCTGATATTAATCAGGCGCCTTTTCCCGCTGTCCGTCAGCCGTTAGTTTTCACAGATTTGTTACTCTCCCTGAGCGTATATCATCTCATTCAGGGCATGTGATGAAAAAATCACCAGGATGTCAGTTAATTTAAGGAAAAATTTGTGACTGTACAGCGGATGTAGCTTGTGCCTGAAGGAACATATTAAATTTACATACATTCACCACATGATAATACACAGCTATTCACAAGTTGATGTAATCATAACTCACTCCCTGCTCCATTCAGAGTCTGGGGTTACCTCTGCTTTTGGTTCTTCCCTGAGAATTAGCATGAAGCAATCACCAGCGCTTGCTGTGGTGGTTCATGAATGTATCCTTTTCACATGCTGAGGTTGCCAGCCTAGTATGAATCTTTAACGCCACTAACATGTCAAATTCACAGCATAAAATTTATGTTTACAACTTATTCCAATAGGGATGATAGATTTCTTGCTCAGTAGAATAATCTTGGCAACTTAACACAGATGCCTCGAACACACGTCTGGGGTACTATTTCTATTTCAGAATCCCTCTGTGACATGTGAGTGGTCCTGTAGAATTCCGGGTTCCATGTTAATATTGGCGAGTTTTCTACTGATGTATAGAGATGCTCTTAATACGTTTTGTCCGGTCCTATAAATTCAGAATCCAACTCTGTTCTTTCCTATGGCAAGGTCAGAGCTGTCTACGTTAACGACTTCTGAAATGCAATGCCGTATGTCAAACTTTTTCTACGTTATATTGTAGGTTCCCGACCCAAGCTTCCACCTGGCGTTTTCGATACACTCCTAGTCATAGCGATAGTTTATTCGCGCATTAAATGCCAGCCAATACATTCAAAGTACATGTTATGACAACTTTTCCTCATGTAATATTTTCCACGACTCGTGCGTTTGAAAAATTCAAACAGTCATCGTCCATATATGGAGTTGTGATATCCGTAATATCTTGTCAAAGTTGAATTATATCACACTTCCTATTCACTCTTCCAAATGCCTTCCAAGATTGCGTTTATCTTTAATCACCTGTCCCAAACAGTCGAGTCGGAAGTGATTATTCAATCTTAAGCAAACGCTTCATGCTAGCAATTACCTGGAGTCAATGCGGTATTAACACGTTTTAGTGATTCAATTAATCTCTCAGGGATGGGCGATACGCTTGTCTGGACATAAGAAGTGAAGTGCGACAAATGGAAACAATTACTCTAGTAAGGGGTTCTGTGCAGCGAAAATGAGGAATAATAGAAAAGGGGAGAGAGAGAAAAATGGAAGAAAAATCGAACGGTCCCATTTCGTGACACAGCTGTGCCCCGCATCAGGGTTATTTTATGCTGAACATCAAGAGCAAGATTAATAATGTTGTATTTTCCTCCTCAAAGTCTTGCAACTCGTACAAACGCCTTCAAATGTTGTATATCAGCGGAAGGCAACCCATGAACTATGGGAATCTACTGCAGAAACACCGAGACTTCTAAAGATCTACCATGATAAAATTATGTTCATTTTTATGGTTCACAACATCTGAAATATCTCTGCCGGACGATCTACTTCCTATAATTCCATCTAAAGAGCGACGAAGAATGCAAAATAAATGTTGTTTCGCCGAATATTTACTTCGCCGCAAAGAAAATATCGCTTTCTTATCTTATATAGTTTACGAATGAAGTGTTGTTGTTGTTTGCGTTCACTCTCATCTATGTATCTTTTATAATGCTAGCCGTTAGTTCTGAGCGGTAAGTATGTTGTGTTGTAGATTACAGCTAGGCTGTTATATCTACGCCTTTCAGCCCGACACATCCCATTTCAGCAAGCAATTTTTACGGGTTTGTTTCCCGTCACCTCATGCCTATATGTATGCTATACCTCATGTCCATCCAATAGTGCAGTGAGGTGGCTGCACCAGTGAGCGTCATTGGAGCCGAGACGCAACTCTGCCCCAGATCTGGGAGGCCCCGTTTCCTGAAACACCACAAACAGCCAATTGAGGCATTGTTCGTCATTAAAGGGATTGAAGTAACCCTGAGAAAGCTAGCTCGTGGATTTACGCTGTGAATGCAGAAAAAAAGTACCGTTAATCTTGGAAATCTCGACGGCTAGTCCCAAGTTTCCATAACTTATACAGTCTTTTCTTGTCTTCCTCCATCGCCTGAAGAACGACTAAACATTGCCCGGAATTCTACCGGTAGACTGCGATCGACCAGCCATTCAATCAGCTGGAAGATCGATTTTTTTAACAGTACGAATAAAATAATCACCCGAGCCGGACCATGTTATTCCAAAATGCTGGCGCAGACAAGACCATCAGGTAACATATACAAAGATATAAATAAAAATTACGACTCTTAGATAAAAGCAAAATGACAAGAACCAGAAAAGCGCCAGTAGCACAAGAAATATGAAGAAGACGCTGGAGAGAGAGAGAGAGAGAGAGAGAGAGAGAGAGAGAGAGAGAGAGAGAGAGAGAGAGAGAGAGAGAGAGAGAGAGAGAGAGAGAGAGAGAGAGAGAGAGAGAGAGAGAGAGAGAGAGAGAGAGAGAGAGAGAGAGAGAGAGAGAGAGAGAGAGAGAGAGAGAGAGAGAGAGAGAGAGAGAGAGAGAGAGAGAGAGAGAGAGAGAGAGAGAGAGAGAGAGAGAGAGAGAGAGAGAGAGAGAGAGAGAGATGAGAGAGAGAGAGAGAGAGAGAGAGGCATACACAGAGAGAGAGGAGAGAGAGAGAGAGAGAGAGAGAGAGAGAGAGAGAGAGAGAGAGAGAGAGAGAGAGAGAGAGAGAGAGAGAGAGAGAAAGAGAGAGAGAGGAAAAGAGAGAGAGAGAGAGAGAGAGAGAGAGAGAGAGAGAGAGAGCGAGAGAGAGAGAGAGAGAGGGGCTATATATTATGAATGAAATATGATTCTCAAGTTTTTCATGACCTGTAAGGAAAACGACAAGAAAACTTAAAATTGTGACAGCGCGCTCAAATGAAGAGAAGATTTCCGATGGCCCATTATTTTTAGTTTTTCTATCTATAATTTTGTTATAATTTAAGAAAAAAAATGACGAAGCACACATGTTGTTTTAACACTACCCGAAGAGCCACTTTTTAATATCTACAATACATGAAACAATATTAGCGCTGACAGTGTCTGATTTGGTCCGATGAGACCTTCTTTAACACCAGGTTCCTGTATTTGGTTATTCGTTGTGGAAATTGCGTGAGGTAGCTATTAATATTTGATATGTTGTGCTTTTACACATGTTTAGGATAAGAAAACTCTTTGGAAGCTAACATCAGAAACCAGACACCTATGGGATACATGGGTGATAATACTAGATTAAACGCTGTCGGCTCTAAATTTTTTTTTCGGATTTGTAGACAGATTTGCTGCTGGGAGAGGATGTGGAAAGAAGAGAAAGTGTATGAGCAAAGGAGAGGAGTGAATACAAGGGAATTGGAGAAACAAGAAGATGTAGGAGTGAATACAAGGGAATTGGAGAAACAAGAAGATGTAGGAGTGAATACAAGGGAATTGGAGAAACAAGAAGATGTAGGAGTGAATACAAGGGAATTGGAGAAACAAGAACATGTAGGAGTGAATACACGGGAACTTGAGAAACAAGAACATGTAGGAGTAAATACGAGGGAACTGGAGAAACAAGAACATGTAGGAGTGAATACAAGGGAACTTGAGAAACAAGAACATGTAGGAGTGAATCCAAGGGAAATGGAGAAACAAGAACAAGTAGGAGTTGTGACAGAATGGGGCGACCCTTCTCGATCTCTGTTTCACTACGGCAGTATTAATTATATTTTTGTACTGGTTTTTTATTGCGTGCTTTCAATTGTCGTACTTTCTTTGTTTCTTTCTCTGCTATATGGAGCAGATATTTGGTATTTTCATTCTTACACCCCCTTCAGTATATTTCGTCTTGTCTGTTTACCTGCCCATCCCGCTGAGATAATATCATCGACAACCATCTTGGTTAATATCGGCAGTAGCTGACATCAGACATCAGATTAACATTAAATCGCCCAGCGTACTTGTTTAATTGCTGATAAGGCGACACTGAGCTCGTCGCCAAGCTGGTAATACGGGATGACACATTTTGAACAGACAGGACTGACATGATTACTTTCGATAAAGTAATAAGATGTTACATCTTACACACAATGTCGTATGAGTTTACAGATGTGTTGATGAGTTCGCCTGCCAGGCAATCGGATGTTTTCAGACCATATATGGGAAACGTGACCTTTACATCACGCGCTAAATTATTCCATGTCGGAATATTTTGAAATTACCCCACCCAACATTTATGTTTTAAAATGATTGAGCCCTGAGCAGCTCCATAACAGACAGATGCGGGGGAGGACAGTGAATATAACCTGGCAAGTTTCAGTGTTATTTCACTGTGAGAATCGCTTTGCCAAAGACACCAGACTTGCCAGTAGTTAGAATCAGGATTCCATCTTATCAGACAGTACACCTTTTATTGGAGTATTCACAAGGACTTACAAATCAGCCCAGGAAAACTCTATCAATTTAATAACGAAAGGAACTGTCTGAGGAAACTGAACACACGGAGTCTTAGAAGGAATTATCTTACAAACGTAACGACCCCAAAAACACTGTAAGAGGCCTCATCAAGTGCATTAACATCTGAGCAAAACGTCTGTGAGCCATGATTGGCGTAAGTTGTCATTTTACATTCTATATTTGTCATTACTAACATGTGAACTAATATGTATATATTACCATGTGAATATTAATACGTGAAAATTGCTAGTGGATGTCCAAGTCATTTGAGGCTGGCAACCTCAGCGTATAGAATGATGATTTCATGAACCACCACTGCTAGGGCTGGTGACTGCTTTATTGCTAGTTCCTTACAGAGAACTAAAAGCATAAAGTAGTCCCAAGTTCCATATGGAGCAGGGAGGGAAAGATGAAAGAAATGATGTACATTCTAAGTATAATATTTACAGTTTCAAATCAGTGTAAATGTAAATGAAAACAGATTCAGTTTATATTGTGAACACTTTTCAAACAGTGGAGATGTAAATGTAAACATATTCTATCTGTACTTTTAACTTTTTCATTTAAATGTAAAATGAGGATAAAGCTATTCAATTTAAATGTAAAGAAAGTTTCTCTCGAGGGATTAAGTTTAATTCTCATCGAGGGTAAATTCTGAGATAGATGGTATGGTGGAATAGGAGAAAGGGGACACATTAAGTATGTGTCAGGAAACGTAATACTCAGTAGAGCGTTTCGTTTCTTTTCTTTTACCATAGTTTTTGGTGGTGGTACCAGTGAAGGTACTAATCTCTGGAACAAAGTGAAGGTAGAAGTGGACTGACGTAGAAACGCGGGACCAGCTTGGCAGTTACTCCTTGATAGTTCTGGGAACGTGCTGCACCTTTAAGCTTAACCAGAGACGTGAGAACTCTAGTGACCTATCTGCACAGAACCCATCAGCGGGAGCAGAAACTACTATTGGCAGCTAAGTGAAACCTATAAGCTGCCAAAGTGAACTTTTTTCATAAAAAAGTATCATTCAACCATAATAGTATCATAAAAACTATCATTCGATGATGAACATTTTCTTTTAAACTATTCAATTATTTTAACCCTTGTTAAAACTAAATGATTATTAAATCTGTTATTTGTTAATATACAAATTTAACTTCGATTTAATCATTTTAAATGACTGCATGTTTGTCTCAGTCAATTTACGAAACACACTCTAAACAGAGCTATACCAGAATAATAAGAATTCCACTGAGTAAATCAGGGTGGGGGCTTAACGAGCTGAAACTAATAATTGCTTAATCCTTCACAAAAGTTGTCGGCAGATCATAGAATTAACGTGCTCAGCCAATGCAGCATTGTTTTCGCTTTTCCAAATTTCTTGTGATCACTCCCGTGGGATAGAAGCGTCATTATCCTTCTATCTACATCTCTGCCAAGAGTAATCTTGTGCGAAGGTAGACACCTTTGACGACCCACTTTAGATACTCTTGAGTTTTGGCCACTATTGGACCACTACTGCAAAGAAGGGGAGGCAATACTGTCACAGGAGTGAATCGAAGGGAACCGGAGAAGCAAGAACACGTAGAAGTGAATACAAGGGAAATGGAGAAACAAGAACATGTAGGGGTGAATACAAGGGAACTTTGGAAACAAGATCAAGTAGGAATCTCTTAAAACTAAAACTACTGTCAGTAATTAATAATCTTTCAAATAATGCCGTATGAGCGTGTGCAGTGACGCAGGCTTCTTGCCAGGGGGTCAGTTGCTGTAGTGGCTACATACTCCGTAAGGGAAAAAAATGAGGAATTTTTACTCGACCTGCATAGAGGAAAGATAAATGATGATGTTAACGGATTAGAGTATTTTCATGTTCAGGTATTGATTTCACTTTCCTGCATTTGAAGGGAGATTTCATATTCGTGCATTTGAAGTGAGTGCAGCCCGCAGTAGCGCAAATTAATCTAATCTGTATTGAGCTCTGAGCCCTGTTTGAAAGAAAATGAGGGATTAGGACTGCGGCTGTTTGTTTTTCGCTAAATGAAAGTCCAACAATCGATGTGGGAACTGTAAGCTGGCTTGCCTCCCCTTGGCTTAATCAATACGTGGATAAAGACAATTAGCTGCCGTAGCTATTTCTGTTATGGAACGACTAGGGTTATTATAATTAATTGGGGCTGACAACAAAACAAACAAAGATTGACTCTGGAAGACATATGAAAGAGATGTCAGTAAAATTAAGATGCCAATAGAACAAAAACCGTAAAGGAACTGTAAACAGCATCCTATCTTATCAGAATAGTTTTAAAAAATGAGGGACTGATATAAATTGATGTCAGCATATATTCACTATTATCTGACAGCGCAAAAGATGGCACTGGTACACTCTACAAAGAACGGGACTTAGTTTTACATTCATTTAGTATCCGGGTGCATCGCACAAGGGACTTTAGCAAGAGTCGTGTATAGATATCGGTTCAAAAGAATAAATTTATGTCCCCTGGTTTTGCTCATTCATGTACAAAGTGTCACCTCTGCAGCTTGATCCATGTACAGGCAAATGAAGCTTACATGCACTGAATCACTTCATGTACTCTCGCCATGATGGTTTATGTAGTAATTTGCGTTACATGATGAGGTTGCTAGTCCAATGTATCAGTTTCTTATGACAGGCCATTCTGCTGCGGTGTCGACTCGACTCATGTACTCGATTTCGAGTCAGGCTTCAGTCATCAAAAAGACTCGACTCCAGCTCGACACGGGACTTGCTTATTTCAGTGCTGTCGACTTGAGCTGATCGACTCGAATTCGAGTCGGACTGAATTCGCAACAACTCGACTCGAGAATTTTTTATTAGCGAGACGACTCGACTTGCAACTAGTTAGGAAAGACTTGACAACAACTCTGCCTTTCTGACAGGAAGAGTGCTCTAAGTCTTTCTTTGATCCAGTAGACTTCCTTGAACCACACGGTCCATGAGTTAATTAATCAAGTGTTTTAGCCACCGGAGAGTGAGACGTAAACTCCATCCATCTAGTCCTACTTGCAATTTTCCCCATCTTCACAGAAAAACATAAATACATAGACAGCTATGTTTACACTAGGGGGTGGTTTCGTATAGTATGCAACTACAACAGTACTTGTCTATGGGGATGGCCTATGGAATGTGGTCAAGAAGGTCTCCAGAAATCGGCTCATTAAGAAAGAAAGAGACCTATTCGAGATAAGGACAAGAAGAAGAGAAGACGAATACTCTCCACTAGAAAACGTTTTGTAGTAAATTATCGGTAGTTTCCTGTTTCACAACGACATTAACTTCTGCCCTCCGATCGCGATAAAGAAAGAGCCCCCAACCTCCTCTAAATGAAGGATTATACCTATATGTAAATATTTAACACAGACAGCAGGAGAGATACATTAAAGCGGCTATACCGTTTCTTAGTTAAATATATACACATACAGGATTAGTAGAAAGTGAAAAGGTTAATGGCGAAAGACAATTCGCACACATAGACGAAATGTAAAAATGTAGTTAATTAAATATGAGGGTGAACCTATGTAAAT
Source organism: Oreohelix idahoensis (assembly GCA_024509875.1). NCBI lineage: Eukaryota > Metazoa > Mollusca > Gastropoda > Stylommatophora > Oreohelicidae > Oreohelix > Oreohelix idahoensis. The sequence continues at coordinate 75,067 of JAMPIV010020267.1, forward strand.
AGTGAAATGATGATGTAATATATTAATTGTTACCACACTGATGTGAAATCCACACTGTCTATGAGTCTTTCAAATTTCCTCCAGTGTATGAGTATGCTATGGTGTGCACTGACTGTCCATTGTTAACTATGTTACGCCGTGTGGAATATCTCCAAGACGAGGACTTATTGATGAATACCGGTTGCACTCTTATCAGGCGACTAGTGCAAATTTGGTAGATGATGGGGTAGATGAGGTGATGAATGATGAGAGTGAGACTGAGGAGATGGTGACTAATGAGGAAAATAATGTTGAGGAGGAGGAAAATGATGATAATCTACAGGTGGAACTTATTGATAAGGATACATTCATTCAGAGACAGAATGATGATGAGTCCTTGAAGAGATTTTTTCAGGTTGCAAAATCAGATGATGTGATGTTTGATGATAATGCTAAACATTGGCACACTTTAAAGAATCGTATTTTAATGAGAAATTTTCAAGATTCCACATCTGTAAGAAAACAGATCATGGTACCAGCTTGTTTTCGACCATTCGTTTTACGACATGCTCATGATATTAATTGTGCAGGTCATTTGGGAATTGCTAGAACAAAACAGAGAGTGTTGTCTCCTTTTTCTTGGCCTGGTGTGACAAAGGATGTCAAAACTTTTTGTCGCACGTGCAAAGTTTGCCAAGGTGTGGCTGTGGTGAAAAATTCTAATACCCATATATAAATTAGAACATAAATGTAAAGCAGAAAGCAAATATAAGAAAGTGTCGTGTGGTGAGTCACTGGGGCAACTACGACAGTAGTTTTTGCCAGGAATAGTCTATGAGATATTAGATATAAGGTCTCTAGAAATTGGCTCGTTAAGAAAGAAAAAAAGACCTATTCGAGATAGGGACAAGAAGACAGGAATGCGAATGCTTTCCACTAGACAGTGTTTTCTAATAAATTATGGAAAAAGTTCTGTTTCCCCACGACCTTAGCTTCTGCCCTTTTTTTTTTTTTTTTTTTTTTTTTTTTTTTTTTTTTTTTTTTTTTGGCGTACGCCCGCTAATACTCGAGGCGAAATCTCAGGTTATTATTTTTATGTCTAACCTGACATTGATTTTACGTGAGTATCCCTTTATTTCTTGTACTGAGACAGGTGTCCCTCGCCATTCAGGCAAATACTCTCCGATTTCGGAGGTACCCATTGCAGCTGGGTCGGCTCAGGAGCCGCCAGTCCCTGGTCGACGACACTTCTTCAAATGTCCTCGCCAGGTCTCGAGTTAATCCAGTCCAAATCCCGGTCGACGAAAAATCCTCAAATGCCGTCGCCCGGGTTTGATCCTGTATCACCCGGTCGCCAGAGCGGTGTTGTAACCACTACGCTAGCGCGGCTCCCTCTTCTGCCCTTAGATCCCGTAAAGAAAAAGCCCCCAACCTCATCTGAGTAGAGAAAGGTTCCTATAGGTGAATATGTAACACCGACAGCACGAGTGATACATTAACAAACTCTTGATAATGATCAACTGATCGTTGGGTTTATTAATGAAATATCCACACATATAGGGTTATTAATGGTTAGAACGTGATGATGGTGAAAGACGATTCACACAAAACACACAGATGAGATAATAAAATTACAGTTAATTAAGTAATAGTTAATTAAGGATGAACTGGTGTAGAGTGAAATGATGATGTGATATGATACGTGTTACCAAAATGGTGAGTACTCTACACAGTCCATGTGTCTCTAAATGCTTCTCCTAGATATGAGGATTCACATGTATGCATAAAATGTCCCAAGTTGTTATACGTTATGTCGAATGGGGTATCTCTAAGTCGAGGACGTTCTGATGAATACTGTTGTCGTACGGAGAACGCTGACGAGATATTTATGTATATTCCTTCACTGTTTGAGTATATCTCTGTAGTGTGGATCAACAGTTAATAGTTGTCATATGAACAAAAGGTCTGTGGTCTAATCTCCCGACGTTACTGGTCAGACTGGATATCTTCACGAAATGTTAGTGATATGTAGACTCATAATCTTGCGTATGTAGTCGTGATTCATATACTTTCGAGTCTGCTTCATAAAATGCGCTTAAGAGTGTGTTGCACGTGGTATAAATATGCGATTCCTCTTTTGAGCTCTTTTGCTTGACTTCAGATAATAATGATCTTTCGAGTGATTAGAGTTTATGATGACTCTGTATTGAACTTGTGATAACGATGTATTGAACTTGTGATAACTCTGTATTGAACTTGTGAGCAAGCAGTATATGGTGACGAAAAATGCTGCGTCCACCTTATGACTTGTGGGTGAGACAATATTCCTTTTAAATTGAGGAATGAAAGATGTCCTATGGCGAATTCTGCTAGCCAAATGTCCGTTTTTGATAACTTATTTCTGGTTAGACGTCAGACACGTTGCGTGTAGACTCAGACTTCTGATGAACTGAAGACACACAAAAGTCTTCGTAAGTTTTTCACATTTAACATCACTGGTTGACTTTCATTTAAACTACTGCTCATTATTCATCTCCCTCTCTCTGAGTTCAATTCTAATGATGTTAAATATCTTGTGCATGAGAGTGTGTGCATATGGGAGACTGTGATGATGATAAAGGTGAAATATAAACTATTAATTACCTTCTATCATCCTATCATCTTCTATGAAAATCTTCTGATTTTATTAATCAGTTATGCCAAGAATTATTTGAAACTTTATCTTCCGCACATTTTAGCTGTGAGGTTAAAATAAACAAAATTAAGAAAATGTATTAATAAGTATAAGATCTACTAACCTTCTTTTCCCTTCGCAAAATCCTTTAAGAACACAATTAATCACGGAACTGAATTATCATCCACTCTGAATAAACACGTGTATTAGGCTATGCGTTTTTGGGTTTGATCTCTTCCTCACAAGGTAAAAACCTGGACTGCCTCACTCTAGTAGATTATGCGGTATTATATATTTCTGGAAGTCACCCTGCCCAAGCTGGGCGTCCAATGTGGTCAACCCACGCTTGTCTGAACCGCGGCCACGTTTTCCCCTGGCCAATCTGGGCGTCCAATGTGGTGTCACAGAAATTACAGTTTGATTAGGATGACCATATGTGTTTTTTACCAGATTTATCACGATACAATGTGGGCTTCAAATGATAATGTCAGGCATGTGGACTCAATCAAAGGACTTTATTTCCCCCGATGAAAGAACAAATGTGGTTCTCTAGATACCGGTCGCGAGTAATCACAACAATGAAATAGCAAATGTGGATCGCAAATATGAGATGAGAGAGCAAATGTCGGAGAAAATACAGTATGAAGAATGTAGGAAAAGATGGAGCAATAAGGCCTTTGCGCTCGTTTATCACAATAGCCCCTCCTCAAGTGTGATGTCAATCGTACTCAGGAGAGCTTAGACTTCTTGCTCGGGATTCTTTAATCCTTTTCCTCATCTTCGTTTTTCTCTCCGGTTTCCACCCTTTCCTCTACTTGTCCGTGCTCTTCGTCCTGCCTCATAGGATGACGGCTTAAAAAATCCACTCCTACGTTATGTTTTCCTTGGATATAGTCCACTTGGAACGTGTAAGGTTGTAGAACAAGCGACCACCTCATCAGTCTAGCATTCAAATTCTTTGAATTGGCGAGGAAGGTCAGAGGTTGGTGATCACTCTGGATTGTAAATTTCCTTCCGTACAGGTATGCTTGAAAATTTTGTATTCCCCAGACGAGGGACAAACATTCCTTTTCGATTGTGGAATAGTTTTGTTCTGCTCGGTTTAACTTCCGACTCGCATATGCGACCGGAAATAGATTTGGGGGGCTTCTGTCATCTGGCTGTAGTAATGTAGCCCCGATTCCAATGTTACTGGCATCTGTGCGCAAGATGAATTTTCTAGTTAAATCCGGAAGCCGTAAAATAGGTTTTGTGGTGAGTTTCTCTTTTAAGAGTGCATATGCATGTTCACATTCTGCTGACCATGTCACTTTATCTGGGTTTCCTTTCTTGGTTAGCGACGTAAGCGGCGCACAGAGGCTATTAAAATCCTTTATATATCTCTGGTAGAATCCACAGAGAGATACAAATGACCGGACATCCCTTTTAGTGGACGGTCTCGGTGCATTTCTCAGCTTCTCAACGTTTCGAGTCTCGGGAAACATGGTCCCATAGGATATAGTATGTCATAGGAATTCTAGCTGTTCACACCCAATTTGACATTTGGTTGGGCGGGCGGTTAGTCCCGCTTCTCTGAGTCTGTTAAACAGCAAGGATAGCGCTGATATATGTTCTTCAAACGATTCAGTAGCTACTAGGATATCATCCATAAAATTGCTGATGGCGGGATGATTCAAAGGATCCAATAACTTTCGCATCATCCTTGTGAAGACACTAGGAGCATTGTTCAGTCCAAATGGCATCACATTAAATTCGAAGTGTCCATCTGGAGTACTGAAGGCTAACAGATTCCTCACCTCAGCTTTTACCGGTATTTGATAGTACCCTTTACTGAGGTCGATCTTTGAAAAATAGCGAGCCCTGCTCAGCTTAGTAAATAGCTGGTTCTGGTCCGGTAACGGTTCTGGCTGGAACTGTGTTAACGCATTCAGCTGTCGGTAGTCGATGCACAGGCGGTGTTCTCCACTGGGTTTGCGTAACAGCACCACTCCCGCACTGTAAGGGGACTCCGACTTCGAAATTATGCCTTCCTTAAGTAAGTAATCAATTTCTTGCTTTAATGCCGTCGCCTTGGCATACGGAATCGGATAGGTTCTCATTCGGACGCGCGTAGGATCCGTGACTTCCATGTCAAACTCCATCAGGTTTGTCCGGCCCGGTTTGTCTGTCAGAGAGTCGGCGTGGTTTTCCATCAATCTCCTAACTTTTTCTTGCTGGGCTTCCGTTAAGGTGGAGCTTATTTTCACATCTAAATGTGATTCCTCCTGTATCACCGGGTACTCTACGGATGATAATGGCTCTTCTTCCATTTGCATAGCAATGGCCATAGTCATGAGGTGCGCTGGTTCGGCAGGGGCTCGCTCGTAAAACTTCTTAAGCAGATTTAAGTGATACATTTTCTGCTTTCCGTTCACGGCGATTTTATAGTTGGTGCGAGAAATCTTTTCCGCCACTTTGTAGGGTCCCCTTCAGCAAATCTGCAATTTATTACTGCTACTTGGCAGAAGAAGTAGCACCTTCTCTCCTACTGCTAGTTCTCGGTCCTTCGCATTGCGATTGTAATATTTGGCATGTTTCCGCCTAGCCTCCCGTACTTTCGCTGTGGCTAATTCCCAGCCAGTCTTCAGGCGTTGTTTCAAGTCTGTGACGTACTGGAAGGCTGATGTGACAGTGTCGTCTGCCTTGGCATCTGTCCATGTTCTTAGTAATGCTTCTAATGGACCTTTAATAGGTCTTCCGAAGAGTAATGTGGCCGGAGGAACTCCAGTTGACGCATGCGGTACTTCCCTATAAGCAAATAATGCGGCAGGAAGATACTGATCCCAAGTTTCTGGCTTCTCCTGTGCCAACTTCCGAAGAATAGAGGTGAGCGTCCCGTTAAACCGCTCTACTTGCCCGTTACTTTGGGGGTGATAGGGCGAAGTATGGATATGCCTAGTCTTGAATATTCTAAGCACCTCCTCTGTCAACTTGCCTCTAAATTGTGACCCGTTGTCTGTGAGAATTTCATGCGGGAAGCCCAATCTAGTAAAGATATTCAGTAAAGCGTCAGCTACATGCACTGAGTCGCATGCTGGCATGGCTATGGCTTCGCCCCACATGGAACAGGTGTCCACTAAGGTAAGGATATGGGAGTTCCTCTTCTTAGTTCTCAGCAGAGGTCCAATTATATCCACGGCCACTCTTTCAAATGGGGTGCCCAAGATTGGCATCTCCCCAAGGGTCGCGGGTGCCGTCCAGTGTTTTGGTGCAACTTTCTGGCACTGAGGACAAGACTTGACGAAACGTTCAATGTCGCCGGTGATCCCTGGCCAATAATAGTGGCAGGCAATCCTTTGAGTCGTGGCGCTCATTCCCATGTGTCCACTAAATGGGATAGAGTGGCCCATCTCAAGCACCTGGTTCCTATAGGTTGCAGGAACTACTAATTGGTTGTGTTCCTGTCCTTCATTTCCAGCTCGGCGATACATCAATCCATTTTTCATAAAGAAGTCTCCCTTGGTAGGTGGGTTGCGTGTTCTAGGTAATTTTTTAAAACAGGGCGCCAGTGTGGAATCTTCCATTTGGGCCCTCTTCAATTCCTCGGGGAGGATATTGGTAGGAGGTTCCTGCTCTGCGTCTTTTCTTGACTGTCCTCTAGTCTGTACGGCCGCCATGACTAGTGGTTGAGTAGGTTCTCCAAGGAACACATATCTACATCCCAAGATTAAAGAGTAGATTGGTTCTTCCCTGATAGCTGCACGAATCTCTCCTGTCACATAACGAGATTCCACTCTGATAAGTGCAATTGGCAGTGTCATGGGTGCAACATCCTTCGTTGGACCTTGGATGTCGACACTCTCTTCTGTTATCTGGTCAGGGGTGACAAGAGATGCCCTGACCACCGCATCAAAAGCAAGTCCTGTGTCATAAAGGCACTCCACAGATTGTCCGTTTACGAGGACTGATTCGATGACAGGAGGATGAGAAACGTTTCCGGTTCTCTGCTCCTTCCGGGGTGACGATTTTGTCTGCAGACAGGCAGCATGTTGGGGAGGAGGTCTGCGCTTGCACTCATTAGTGTTGTGATTGTTCAAGCGACAGTACTTGTACCATTTATCTCCCTGTCTCTGGTGTGGAACAGCATTTTTCTTGTTTTGCTCTTTGTAGTTATCTTGTTTTGCGTGCTGTTTATGCGAGATGTGTGGTCCTTTGCTTTGTTGGTCTGGTTGGGAGCGAGCAGGTTGCTTTGGCGCCTGATCCGAAAACTTCTTTCTGGCTCCTTGAGACTCCATGAGAGCATTTTGGAATTGCTCTGCCAGTGTAAGAATATTTTCTAACCGGTCAGCGCCGTTTTCAGTGAGAAATCTACGCATTTCCACCGACATAGATTCTTTCAGTTGCTCTATCACAATCAGCTCTTTCAACCCGTCATAGTTCTCGGCAAAGTTTCCCAGTGTACACCACTTCACTAGGTAGTCTTCAATACGGGCTGCGAACTGTGAGAAAGTCTCTCCTGCATCCTTCCTAGAACCTCGAAATTTTTTCCGGTAAGCCTCTGAATGAAGCTCGTACCTCACCAAGAGAGCTTTTTTCAATGCCTGGTAGTCATCTTGCTCTCCGGCCGGAAGTTTATTAAAAACTTCGTAGGCGGCTCCTCTTAGGCCCTGGGAAAGTTTCAAGTTCCACTTCCGTTCTTCAAGTCCAAACCCTGTTGCAAAGCGTTCAAAGCGGTCTAAAAAGGCGTCCATGGTATCATTCCTTTCTGAAAAAGGTTCCAGCGGAAAGTTCATGGCATTGGGTGGCGCAGGTTGCGAAGTAGGCACACCATCTGAGCGGGGTGAGTACCCTCCATCACAGTTGGAAGCCGCTGCACTTTTTGCCAGCTCTATTTGATTGGTCTGTCCCTGGATTTCCAGTTGCTTCATCATAAGTGCATGCTCTGCTGCAGCTTTCTCTTTTCGCTCCGCTGCTTCTGCTGCTTCTTCCGCTCCGCTGCTTCTGCTGCGGCTTTCTCTTTCCGCTCCGCTGCTTCTGCTGCGGCCTTCTCCATTGTAAGTTTCTGCATTTCCATCTCTCTTTCATGGAGTTTATCAGTTTCCTCGCTTACATATTTCATCAGGTCTTTTCCACTTAACCCGAATTCACGCCCTGCCTCCATCAAACTATTTCTAATTTTCGCAGCATCTGCCATGATATGCAGTACGGGTTTGCGAAGGGAAAAATTGGCAGTGACCTCCAAACAAATTTAATAGACTCGCACAAGTATATATCTCTTTAAAACCAGCTAGGTTTAAATTAGTAATCAAGTTCAAATAGTTCTTAAAAATCACTCACTCAGCGTATTCTGAAAAATTAATTAACAGATAATCTCGAAGTTTCTATGAAAAATTTACTAAATATTTATGATAACAGTTTCTCCAGCAGTTACTGAAAAAAAAAAATTTTCAGTTCCCTACAGTATCCTCTGTTCTCAAAAAGTGTTTACTCTGTCCGTTTGATACTCAATTTAAAAAGTATCACTCGTGCTTTAGAGATATAAATTATCCCCCCTATGAAATAGACAAATTATAGTAAGTGTCAGTCTAGGAGATAATCCCTCGAAATGCCAACAAATTTTGCAATTATCGCAATTGTAAAGCAGGGATGAAAATGTGATTTATCACACTTCTAAGTCCGGGTTCACTAATCGTCGACCGGGAATTGGACTGGATTAACTCGAGACCTGGCGAGAACATTTGAAGGAGTGTTGTCGACCAGGGATTGGCGGCTCCTGAGCCGACCCAGCTGCAATGGGTACCTCCGAAATCGGAGAGTATTTGCCTGAATGGCGAGGGACACCTGTCTCTGTACAAGTAAAAAGGGATACTCACGTAAAATCAATGTCAGGTTAGACATAGTAATAACCTGAGATTTCGCCTCGAGTATTAGCGGGCGTACGCAAAAAAAAAAAAAAAAAAAAAAAAAAAAAAAAAAAAAAAAAAACTAATCCCGGACGAGCCCCCAATTGTCGTGTGGTGAGTCACTGGGGCAACTACGACAGTAGTTTTTGCCAGGAATAGTCTATGAGATATTAGATATAAGGTCTCTAGAAATTGGCTCGTTAAGAAAGAAAAAAAGACCTATTCGAGATAGGGACAAGAAGACAGGAATGCGAATGCTTTCCACTAGACAGTGTTTTCTAATAAATTATGGAAAGAGTTCTGTTTCCCCACGACCTTAGCTTCTGCCCTTAGATCCCGTAAAGAAAAAGCCCCCAACCTCATCTGAGAAAGGTTCCTATAGGTGAATATGTAACACCGACAGCACGAGTGATACATTAACAAACTCTTGATAATGATCAACTGATCGTTGGGTTTATTAATGAAATATCCACACATATAGGGTTAGTAATGGTTAGAACGTGATGATGGTGAAAGACGATTCACACAAAACACACAGATGAGATAATAAAATTACAGTTAATTAAGTAATAGTTAATTAAGGATGAACTGGTGTAGAGTGAAATGATGATGTGATATGATACGTGTTACCAAAATGGTGAGTACTCTACACAGTCCATGTGTCTCTAAATGCTTCTCCTAGATATGAGGATTCACATGTATGCATAAAATGTCCCAAGTTGTTATACGTTATGTCGAATGGGGTATCTCTAAGTCGAGGACGTTCTGATGAATACTGTTGTCGTACGGAGAACGCTGACGAGATATTTATGTATATTCCTTCACTGTCTGAGTATATCTCTGTAGTGTGGATCAACAGTTAATAGTTGTCATATGAACAAAAGGTCTGTGGTCTAATCTCCCGACGGTACTGGTCAGACTGGATATCTTCACGAAATGTTAGTGATATGTAGACTCATAATCTTGCGTATGTAGTCGTGATTCATATACTTTCGAGTCTGCTTCATAAAATGCGCTTAAGAGTGTGTTGCACGTGGTATAAATATGCGATTCCTCTTTTGAGCTCTTTTGCTTGACTTCAGATAATAATGATCTTTCGAGTGATTAGAGTTTATGATGACTCTGTATTGAACTTGTGATAACGATGTATTGAACTTGTGATAACTCTGTATTGAACTTGTGAGCAAGCAGTATATGGTGACGAAAAATGCTGCGTCCACCTTATGACTTGTGGGTGAGACAATATTCCTTTTAAATTGAGGAATGAAAGATGTCCTATGGCGAATTCTGCTAGCCAAATGTCCGTTTTTGATAACTTATTTCTGGTTAGACGTCAGACACGTTGCGTGTAGACTCAGACTTCTGATGAACTGAAGACACACAAAAGTCTTCGTAAGTTTTTCACATTTAACATCACTGGTTGACTTTCATTTAAACTACTGCTCATTATTCATCTCCCTCTCTCTGAGTTCAATTCTAATGATGTTAAATATCTTGTGCATGAGAGTGTGTGCATATGGGAGACTGTGATGATGATAAAGGTGAAATATGAACTATTAATTACCTTCTATCATCCTATCATCTTCTATGAAAATCTTCTGATTTTATTAATCAGTTATGCCAAGAAATTATTTGAAACTTTATCTTCCGCACATTTTAGCTGTGAGGTTAAAATAAACAAAATTAAGAAAATGTATTAATAAGTATAAGATCTACTAACCTTCTTTTCCCTTCGCAAAATCCTTTAAGAACACAATTAATCACGGAACTGAATTATCATCCACTCTGAATAAACACGTGTATTAGGCTATGCGTTTTTGGGTTTGATCTCTTCCTCACAAGGTAAAAAAACCTGGACTGCCTCACTCTAGTAGATTATGCGGTATTATATATTTCTGGAAGTCACCCTGCCCAAGCTGGGCGTCCAATGTGGTCAACCCACGCTTGTCTGAACCGCGGCCACGTTTTCCCCTGGCCAATCTGGGCGTCCAATGTGGTGTCACAGAAATTACAGTTTGATTAGGATGACCATATGTGTTTTTACCAGATTTATCACGATACAATGTGGGCTTCAAATGATAATGTCAGGCATGTGGACTCAATCAAAGGACTTTATTTCCCCCGATGAAAGAACAAATGTGGTTCTCTAGATACCGGTCGCGAGTAATCACAACAATGAAATAGCAAATGTGGATCGCAAATATGAGATGAGAGAGCAAATGTCGGAGAAAATACAGTATGAAGAATGTAGGAAAAGATGGAGCAATAAGGCCTTTGCGCTCGTTTATCACAGAAAGAAAGAAGAATGGAGCAAGACCAGTGCTTTCCCAATAGCGCAAAAGCCTGAGATTAATAACGCCGGAAGGGCTGAACGCAAAATCTCTGCTTTCCCTGCTGCATTCTTCAAATAATTGTATCGCCACACCCCCTGTAAAAGATGTACTGTATTTTCTCAATGACCTAGATACTAAAACTAACAGTAGTGTAATTACACGCACAAGGTTAACTTGGAAAGACAGACGGGCTTAGAAGAAGAAAGAGAGAGAGAGATGGACGGACTGTGGAACACGGTCACACAAGCAGCTCGCCGCGTGTTTAAAAAATAAACCAACTCGCAGTGGGCATGGCCTAATTTTTTCAAATAAACAGTGATGAAAAAAACTAACGACACGACATTAGGTTTCGAAAACAGGTTTAATTCTTATTAGGAAACCTGATACTCTACTGTTTTACGTCTGAGCTCCTGACTTTATACTGATAGTACAGTTAAAAGGATGCGGACAGATGATAGTTAAAATAAACAACTAAGATCGAAAAAAGACAGTATTTTTAAATAAGCCATTTAGTCTCATGATAATTGTATATTCGGGTTTTTGGAGACTTGTGGACAAAGAATATGTAATTGGTTGTTTAAATAGTCCATTAGATAATTAGATATTGATAGTAAAACATATAGAGAACAGAGATACTGTCAGGTTTGGTCATATCTGCTTGGGATGGAATTCCTTGAAATTTTGTTGAAACATAGTAGTGACAGGAAGTCTAAGATAGTACGAGGGAGGCCACTGGCTGAACTTTGAAGTTAAAAGAAATTTAATTGGGTGACCTATGAATAACAAATAAATGCCTAGAAACGGAGTAAAATTGAATGACTGTGTACTCTTTTGAAAATATTCAAAACGATTGGCCAGTGTACTGGATATTGGCAGAAAAAATCTTAGAGGGGACGCCATATCGTTACACAAAAGAGAGATGAGAGCAGGCAGTGTTATTCAAAATTAAATATATATAACAGCCTGGACATACCGCAGATCAAACTGTGTCAGTCATCTTTAGTGTGCATTTCCTTACGAACTGTGGTAAGCTAGACATTTTTAATATGTATTTATATGAAAATTGAATGTGAAATGATAAATTATGTCTGTATGTGTGTGGTTCAGTAGAAAACATGAGGCAAATCCTAGATATTGCTCCACCATGTAAAAGATTGTCAGAGAGGAGTATAACTACATATATATATATATATTGGATTGCCATATAGTAACATAACACCTATCCTATTGTATGGAAGGGATTACAGCTGGAATTGCAGAAGCGTTGTAACCATTAGGGTGAGGAATACTGGTGTATATTGTCACATGAAGAGCTAGCAGTTGGCCTAAAGCGCTGAACTTTATGTTTGTACTGTCATGTACTTCAGTGTGGAATAATAATTGTATATTAGTTATGAAGAAGGAGGCACAACCTTCTCATTTCAGGGACCGTGGTATAGATGGTGATATTGCATCGTCCGGTCTGAGTACTGCGTGGTCCAGAAAGCTGGCAGCAGACTCCTTGCACAAGATAGCGGCCATTGTCTATCTTAATATCAAACTGAGAAGCAAGCGAGCAGAGGATACAGGTTTCCTGCAACTGCATTATGAGATAAGAGCTTGTCAGCACGAAAAGACTCAACCTTGAATCAAATAACCCTGAACTGAACTTTATTATATTATATAAAAAGGGACAGAAATTCTAAAGAAACAGAATCTGTGAATCCTTCACTAAGATTTCCACCAGTAACAAACACATGAAGTCATGATGACAACCAACAGTCTAGCTATTAATGACAGTATTACCTCATAATATTACACAACAACACCACCCTCATATTGCTATGACAGTTTATGACTGGATAAATATCCAGTGTATAAATACTTGTATATAAATATTGTGATTACATTTTTATTGTGATTCCTGATTCACAAATATAATAGAATCAGGAAAGATATTGAAAGATCATTAATACATTTTTAAAAACTTAACCCTTGACTTAATAAGATAGTCTTTTAGAGTGTTATATGTTGTGATTGTCAAAGTGCTGTAAATTGTGGAAATTATTAAAGCAATTGTGTATATGTCAGTTGGTTGTATACTTACACTTCATCACTATCATAACCCTAGACACTTAACGAAGCTATTATTCATTACTCAAGAATAAGTCTGATTGAGATCGAAATGTGGTAGCAAGTAAGGTCTTCTGTATACACACCAAAATTATTATCTTCAGAAACCTTCACAGCTGATCTCATTCAGTACACTAAGTCCCCTATAAATATATTTATTTCCCAACTCACCACAGTGGCAACAAAAAGACCCAAACATAATGCACCTTTCCAGGCATCAGATATATCTTTGTGCCCTTTCGCAAAGATGGCAATTGACATTATTGGTCCATTAAAGGTTTCATCAGCTAGAGGTTACAAATATGTGCTGACCTGCATCGATATGTGCACGCGCTGGCCAGAGGCTATTCCTTTAAAAACTATTTCGACTGTGGATGTCGCTGATGCACTATTTTTAATTTTTAGTAGATTAGGTTTTCCCGAAAAATATTCTATCAGACCGGGGAACTCAATTCGTCTCTGACGTCATGGCACAAGTGATGAAAGAGTTCGATATAAATCGTTCGCTTAGTTCGGTCTATCACCCCACCTCAAATGGTAAAATTGAGAGGCTCAATCGTTGCCTTAAGCAGATGTTAGGCAAAGTTACGACTAAATATCTGCAAGACTGGGATAGAGTATTACCTGCAGTATTGTTCGCGTATAGGGAAATACCCAACGAACATACTGGATTTGCACTGTTCGAGTTAGTGTTCCGTGCTAAGCCTAGAGGACCTATGTCCATTCTAAAACTATTATTGGTTGGAGCTGACATGGAGGAAAATGTTAAAACCTCTTACCAATATGTTGTGAATTTGGGGAAAAAAATTATTGATGCATGCCAGATAGCACTGGAAGCATCAGAAAAGGCTAAACTAAAGGCTCGATTGTTTATAAATCAAAACAGGAAACTACGCCAATTATGGCCAGGTGATGAGGCCTATGTGTCACTGCCTAATAAAAACAACAAATTACTGTTTTCATGGAGAGGACCTTATGCGATTTTTGATAAATTGTCAGATGTTGATTATATTTTATCTATTAATGGAATGGAAAAAACTTTTCATATCAACATGTTACAGCAATTTCATACTCGTCCTCCGCATCTAATTACTAACCTCTACACCTCACGGTAGAAGGGGAACGACTAAGTAAGTCCTCCGCATCTTAAACCAGTCTTTGAAGCTATCGACGAATCGGTTGATCGTCGCTCGTCCTTAGCGATAATACAGGAAGAGTTGTCTGACTTAGTTGATGGTACTGAACCACTTTTATCTTTACCAAATTTACCTCTTTTGGCTACGGAGAGTTGGAAAGATATTTCTATTGCGCCAACTCTTGCTTCTCATCAGAAGGAGATTTCTTAGTTACTGCAATCTTTTTCTGATGTGCTCACGGATGTTCCTGGGCATACAGATATCATTCAGCATGATATCCTGCTGACAGATTTCAGACCTATCAAACTGAAACCATACCCAATACCTATTCATTTGCAATCACAGGTACAGGAAGAAATAAAAGAGATGATAAAGTTAAATATAATTGCTCCATAACATTCTCCTTACAGTTTTCGTATGGTCTTGATTAGGAAGAAAGACAAATCTATTCGGATTTGCATAGATTTCAGGCGTTTAAATGCCCTGACTATCCAAGATGCGGAACCATTACCTTTGTTAGATTCTTTTCTGGATAGATTAGCTACTGCTACTTTCTTTACTAAATTTGACTTGTCAAAAGGTTATTGGCAAGTACCATTATTAGATAAAGCTGAACCTTATACAGCTTTCGCTACACCTCTGGGATTGTTTCAATTTAACTTTATGTCGTTCGGTCTTGTTAATGCTCCTGCTACCTTTGTTCGCATGATGCGTAAACTTTTCTCTAACCGTGAGGATTTAATTACTTATATTGATGATATTTGTCTGTTTCATCAATCTTGGGAAGAACATTTTCTTGGAATTCAGTCTTTGTTGAATACCTTACGTCGTCATAATCTTACTGCTAGAACTTCTAAAACAAGAATAGGTTTCACTGAAATTTCTTTTCTTGGTCACAAAGTAGGAGGTGGTTTTCTTAAACCTGAAGATTCAACTATTTCTAAAATCTTGAAATTCCTAGAACTAAGAAACAAGTTCGCAGTCTGTTAGGCTTAGTGAGTTTCTATAGAAAATTCTTGCCTAATTTTTCGGATATTACCTCAGTTTTGTCTTCGTTGTTAAAGAAGAACTCGCCAAACAAAATTGTCTGGTCCCATGCTTGCGATGTTTCTTTAAATGTATTGAAAATATGCTTATCAAAATCACAAATTTTGAGATTACCTGACGCTCGATTTCCTTCCACCCTCAGAGTAGACGCCTTTGGAACAGGGATCGGTGGAACGCTTATGCAAGAGTTTGAGGGCTGCATGCATCCAATACTATATATCAGCAGGAAATTGACGCCTACAGAACAGAAGTATCCCATCGTCGAGAGGGAGCTTTTGGCGATTGTCTTCTGTTTCGCCAAATTACAACGATTAATCGTCTCACACGGAACCTGATGCTGATGAATACTTCAATGCGCCATGTCATGTAATAACTCTTTCAACTTAGTGCATCACGTGCATGTATTAGGCCTTATTGACAGTGATTATGTTCGATCTACACACTAACGCACATTTTGTGAGATAATGAAAATGATGTGAATTGAGCATAGTTTCTGCAGACATTGCTGTTTATTTCAATTTGAAGAACTACATCTACAGAGGAAGGGACGTAATTCTAGAATAACTCGCATAATCAAGGAGAGATTACAAAGGAGAGATTACAAAGACATTGCCTATCTGACTTTTTGCGGTTTTCAATCGGTTTCGACATGAACATGGTTAATTAAGATATCAAGAATATTCTATGGAGGAGAATCAAGAACATTGACAATAATGTATTTGGACAGACTTCAAATAACTTTGCGTGTTAGGTTATTAATGAGTGGAATACCATGACACTACATAGTTTAAATACTGTGCTTAATATTTGAGTGTTAATTAATGTGAATTCGCCAGACTTGGTTCGATCTTTGACACAAATCTATTTCACACTCACACTATATTTGAAACAATATTGGGCTAATATGCCATATTGTTATCTAGCTGGACAACACATAAGCATACTATTATTTAGTGCTTACACAAGGGTGTTAGATACAATATTACATGGTTTCTTTTAACATCACTATGTTATGTTGATGATATGTACTTTGCAGGTACACACACTGTTAATCTTTAGACACATAATGTCGCATTCATCCACTATATAGTTGATTGTCTGCCTCATGTCATCTATTGTTTCTATTACATAATTGTGTTAATTTTAATGCTTTGTTTTTGACTATTAATTAATATGAGATTTATTGACTACTGTTACTGGACTTGACAGATAGGTGTTTCGACAGTGTGAGGTATGAGAGTGCATGGATGGCTGCCATCATTTTTTTAATTAAGTATCTGGAGTTGGATAGCTGTGTTCGGGGTCTACCATTTCTACCCCTAGGTAATACTGGCCAGAGTAGCAAGACATCTACTCGGACTATAATAATCATATAAAGACCCGTAACAGCATATCGCTCTGAGGTTGATGACTCTGCGGATATATGATGGACGGCGGAGGTCACAAAATAATAAGAGACAAGAGAGAGTAGTACCGGGCGTACAATGACCGAAGATAAGAATGAGAGGAGTCAATGGTAGTGATCAGAAACAGACAAGACAGAAATAAGTTGGGCGAGAATTATAACTGACAGGTCAACAAAGAGCCAGACTAGTAGAGTCAATCAGGACAGACAGCTAGATAAGAACTGAGAACGAGTGATTGTGATGAGTTACTGATAATTTTTATTTTCAACTCGCCCCATTTCTTGTCCCATTTATTAATTTTGGTTCGTTTTTTTCTAATGCGTCCTAGTTCGTATTTATTTAATTCTGGGTTATTATGTATGGCGGTAGGATGACTCATACCACCAACACCAACCGTTCTCGGTTGGAGATGGGAGAAAACCCCTACCCGTGTTGTAACGTGGGCTAGTGAGTCATTCTTGTTGATAGGCGGTCAGGATAGTTAGGTAATATTACGTACATTTTTCAGCGAGCTTCGAGGGCAGTCTATTTTCTTTGAAACCCCCCCCCCCCCCCCCCATTTTTCCAGCAGGGGAAATAACTCTTCGTCGCTAGTAGATTGGTAGAGTTAAGATAATGTTATGATATTTAACGGGAAGCTCGTACGATTGGTTTTGATTATTAATTTATGTAGCAGTCGTTAGATTACGTCAGAAGTTGGGTTGGAAGCGGATTTTGGGAGACGATGCTAGAAGCTATGACTCACCGCGTCGGTCTTGCATCAGAAAATTGGCCCTATATATGCATTGCCAAAGTATTAGTTAGTGCTCTCAAGTCCAAGAATTTTATGGCCGTGAATAGCGTCAGTTCAGTCTGCCAGGTTCGTGGATATTCTGAAAGTCTGGGTATTTTCGAAAACTTAATAAGTGGTGTAAGAATTTTAGCTAATAATGTTAGCAAGTAAGAGTAAGCTTTCTTCTGGGATTTAATTTTATTGTTAATAGTTGCCATCCATTGCCGACTTCTACAAAAGCTAGAGCCCGTGTAGTGTAAGTTTTGTTGTAATTATACTATGTCTAGCTAGCGAGTTCTATGATTTCGTGGCGCGGGTTTGAGATATTAACGGTTGAAAATAGGGGCTTAGGTTAGATGAGAGCACTGTGTAACGTTATAACGAGTTCAGAGTAACCACAGTTGATTATGATAAATAGAAGTGTATGTACGCGGGTTTTTTGTGCGTGCCTAAGAAACGGGTATAATTAATGTAATTCAGAAGGAGAAGGGGTGAAGAGTGTTTAATATTCTGATATATGGTGTATGCATTTGTGTGCTAAATAAGTTGTTCTATTTTGATAACCTTCCGTGGGCTGCCTTTAATATACGAATAGTGCAGGGTAGGAGAAGGAGTGAGCGTTAAGTCTGACCCGGGGGCAGAAATAATACTTAGAGATGGGAGCTTGTATTTAGGGAAGTTTTATTATGGTATGGGAAACGGGGTGTAGGTAAATCTTGGTTGTTTTGAATTATTATTTTTTTTTAAATTGGTGTAAAATAGTTGTTATTCTTACAGCGATTCACGGCGAGGGTAGGTAACCCTAAGACTGCAACGGAATTTGCCTTCTCAGAGATGGAGGCAAGAGACAACATCGTAATGGAAGAGAACTGGGGTACGCGCATAGTAACTGGCGCCCTAGTTACGTCTGCAATACGGAGAGGCATTAGAAGTTCTCATGACATGAGGAAACATATACCTCAGCGTGGAATTGCCTAGGAATTCGAGAGCTTAGCTTGTACGGCCCAATTCAGAACAGGCTACGTTGCCTGGTATTGTTTACATACTGCCACAATAAAGCAGAAGGCCAACACCCGTAGCGGGTTAAATCGTCGTTGTGCGAAGAATAGGGTGCCAAGGAGAGAGGGAAATCATATCTCTCTAAATGCTAACGGGAGGAGGTACGTGACGAAGAGCAACACATCGGAGCCCCAGACGAAAACGATAGTGTCAGGTAGGCACTGAACTGAAGTAGAGGGGAGAGAGTAGAGTTAGATAGATAATACTTAGAGGAGAGCCTCTAAGTTAGTTCTGCAGAATTCAGGAGAGTAGGATTTATGTGGTGTATAAGTTAGTTGTGCAGGACCGCCAAGAGCGCCTTTGAGACATTGTAGTCAAATTAGTTAATAAGTCTTAACCGGAACAGAGTGAACACTAGTGAAGAGTAGTCAGGTGGCGGATGACTCCACAGTGTGTTTAGTTAGTAACAATACAGTAGTCAGGGGTGGTGGCTCTTACCTAGAGACCCCCGGCGGGTATATTTCTTTAACCGTAGTTGTTTTCGTGTGGGTGTGGAAGAGAGCGTGGTAATTTGATAATTGTGTCTCTCATTGATTGTTCTTTTTTCAGGTTGTGAACTTGCACGTTATCGGTTGTGTGTGTGTTTTTTTTTTTTGCTGTAGTATAGATTTGTCGGTTTTAATAAACACAGATAGAAATAAAGAAAGGGAAACATAAAGATACAGACGGACGGACGGATATATACAGTTAGATTAGATTTGACAGAAAGATGTATAGGTAGAGAAAAACAGACAAACAGAATGGTACAGCTAGATAGATAGATGATAGACATACAGATAGATAGGCTACAGAAGAAATGCTAAACGTGCCTCAGGTAGAATACTAACGTAAACGCAAAAAAGGATAGAAGCATCAAGAGAGGGAAGGAAAACACCATAAGGGACTAGGACAAAATATTCCGACTGGGAGACATAGAATATAAAGCAACACGACAAAACTCAGGACAAACAAACGAGTCAAACAGAAGATTAAACTCTCGGTCATTATGAAAACAAGGCACCAAAGGCTTGACGCAGTCTGGTATTGATCTCTGTATGACCTAGTACACCAGCAAACCATAAAGTCCATTCTACAGGGAGGCTTTTCAAATGGTGGTTTTTAATTTGGTTTCCGTAGAATGGACGAGTGGGCAATCAGTTTTCAAAACATCCTTAACTTTATTTGACAAACTGCGACGTTTGTTCCCATGTGTGTGTGAAGTGTGTGTGTGTGTGTGTGTGTGTGCGCGTATGTGTGTATGTGTGTGTGCGCGCACGCGCTATATTGACTGAGTTGAATTGCTCAATCTATTTACCAGACAATATTATCTGCTGAGTTTTACTTTTTCTTCTTTTTTTTCTGGGTTTTCTATTCCTGATGAGACTGTATTAACTTTTTTTTCCCTCTGTGTGTGTGTGTGTGTGTGTGTGTGTGTGTGTATGTGCAAAGATTAATCTTCCTTCTGGAAGATTTAGTTCGTGGAAAATTCCAGATCAATGTGCATCTAAGAACATTCTGAAAGGCGGCGTTGACTTTGATTCAATTTGAAATGAAATTTTAAAAGAAAGAAAGAAAGAAAAAAGCAATTAAGCAAAGAAAGAAAGAAAGAAAGACGGAAGGAAGGAAGAAAAGAAAGAAAGAAGAAAGAGTAGAGACTGATTCTCAATTCCATCAAGAAACCAACAAGATTGAAGTGGTATATAACTCTAATGGTGTAGCATTATACACTTGGTTAATAACTGTAAGTGTGAAGATCAAGAGATTCAGTACTCTCATTATGTAGATCAGTGTTTCTCAACCTTTTTGTGTTCACGGCACACTTTTCGATTTTCTAAAAATATGCGGCACACCTATCTGACCCCGCATCTGAATAAAAAAATTACAGTGCTATATACTAAATTAAATACACTATTCTGTGGGTACTTTAGAATAAAGAAAACTCTCTGTTCGATTTTCTTTTAATCGTTTAAAATAACTAGACGGTATATTTTAGAAAGAAAAAAAATTCGAAATATAATTAGGTCCAAGTGGAAGCATTATGCTTCGTCATGACATTTTGAAGTATATCTATTTTTGTTCAAAGCAGTTAATAGCTCCAATTATTATTGAATGAATCCAAGCTGAAAGATCAGTTTTATATTACATGATCGCTAAAAATATATTTCATGTAGTAAATTTTAGAAACGTTTGCGGCACACCGCTTGAGAAACACTGATGTAGATTATGAAGATTGTTTAAGAAATTCATTGCTCTGATGACGATAATTTTTAAAATCACGGATGTGACGATGAAAATTATTTAAGAGATTCATAAAGATGACCATTATTTACGACACCCACTGCTCTGGTGATGAATATTTTAAAATCGCTGATATGACGATGAATATTTTAAAATCGCTGATTTGACGATGAATATTTTTAAATCGCTGATGCTGATATGACGATGAATATTTTAAATCGCTGTTATGACGATGAATATTTTAAAAATCGCTGATATGACGATGACTATTTAAAAATCGCTGATATGACGATGGATATTTTAAAATCGCTGATATGACGATGACTATTTTAAAATCGCTGATATGACGATGAATATTTTAAAATCGCTGATATGACGATTCTTCTTCTTCTTTGATCCTTAGCCGCCGACCGTCAAAGCAGTCAGTGGCCATCACGCCTAGTGGCGTCTTGTAGGGCAACAACAAACTGATTCCACTTTGCTCGGTCGGTGGCCATCCTTCGTACAGTGCCCCAACTCTGGTTCATTCCCTGAATCTCAGCCTCCACAGTCCTCCGCCAGGTTGTTTTTGGTCGGCCTCTCTTTTGTTTTCCTTCAGGGGTCCAAAGCATAGCTGTTCTTGTGATGACATCGGGGTCTCTTCTGAGGACATGACCAACCCAGCTCCAGCGTCTGCCAGCTATGATGGTGTGCATGTCCTCTTGCTTGCTACGAGTAAGCAGATCTTGGTTAGTGATGGTATTCGGCCAAAAGATTCGGTGAATTTTTCTTAGGCATGTTGTGTGAAAGGAGGACAATTTCGACATTTCCTTCTCTGTAACTCTGCAGCATTCCGCACCATAGAGAAGCACAGAAAGCACACAGCTCTGATATAATCTTAATTTTGTGCTTGTGCTTTATTGGGAGGACTTCCAGATGTTGTTTAGGCTAAAGAAGGCTGTTCTTGCCTTATTCATTCTGATGTTGATGTCTTTGCCTGCCCCGCCGTCTGGTATTACTATGCTTCCTAGGTATGTGAAGGTATCTGTCTGTACCAATTGCTGATTCCTTACTTATATGGGCTCAGGGTTGCTCACATTGAGCGTCATGACCTCAGACTTCTTTAAATTGATGTTCAAGCCCACCTGCTGGCTAAACTTGTTAAGTCTATCCGTTTTTTCCTGGATGTGTTGATGTGAATGTGCTAGTAGTGCAATGTCATCTGCATATTCCAGATCTTCCAGTGTAGAAAATGTTGTCCATCTTATTCCTCTTGGACTGCCCTCTGTTGTCTGGCGCATCACCCAGTCTATGACTGTTAAAAATAGAGTGGTTGACAAGGGGCATCCCTGTCGTACTCCTGTCTTCACCTCAAAGGTTAGGTTGCTCTGCCCAACACTACACGTAAAGTTGTGATATGACGATGAATATTTTAAAATCGCTGATATGACGATGAATATTTTAAAATCGCTGATATGACAATGGCTATTTTAAAATCGCTGATTTAACGATGAATATTTTAAAATCGCTGATATGACGATGAATATTTTTAAATCGCTGATATGACGATGAATATTTTAAAATCGCTGATATGACGATGAATATTTTAAAATCGCTGACATGACGATGAAGATTAAAATGAAATGCACTGCTCTGATGATGATTATTTTTTAAAATCACTCATGTAACGATGATTATTTCAGAGGTTCACAAAGATGAAGACCATTATTTAAGAGGCTAAACCCTGATTATGAAGATTACTTAATGAGCTGGTAACTCTCCAGAAGAACATTACTTATTTAGAACTATGCAGCGGTGATTACTCAAATACAACTAGATGACAACAAATTCTCTGGCTGTACTATAACTGTGACGATGAAGATTAAACTGCCAGATACCACACAAACTTTAATTCAAATGTCAAGTCATACCTTTTGTGTTGATCTGAAACATGAAGGACAACAAAAACAACAACCAAAAAGTTACAGACTTTCATAAATGGATGCTTGCTTTGAACAGAAGGATTGCAATGGAACGACAAGGTCACCAATGTGAAACTGATGACAAGAATCAAACAAATGTCAGTGAAATAAGAGACGAGAAGAAGATGCTGGCGATGGATAGGGCACATACTGAGGACACCTGTTGCTAGCATTACAAGAGAAACCGTGTTCTGGAATCCCCAATGTAAGAGACCCAGAGGGTGACCACAAACAAACAAAACAGAGAAAAGAACTGGATACAGAAATGAAAATAAAGAGGGAGACATGGAAAGAACTTGAGCTGATAGCACGCGACAGGAGGACTCGACACAAGGATGTTGAAAGCCTATGCACCTTGGAGAGCTAAAGGGTGCAGATACTACATCAAGATCATGTCAGAGCGGTCCACTTTTCAGACGTTGGTAAATTAAAAGATACAATAAGTGTGGTTTAAAACAACTTCGTCCTGAAGTACAACAGTCTGAAATAAGCAGCGTGATAAGAATCGTCAAAATCATCAGCTGCACCTCCACATCGAAGATCGGCTGCGATAGATCCCCAACGTCTTCTAACTTTTGTCTTGATGGTACATTCTGATAGACTCTTCCTTGTCCATATTCTGACGATATTTTCCCTGGTAAAGAGCTGTCTTTCTCTTGCATGTTCGCCTTTGTAGTGAAATTAACAGAGATACAACGGTAAAATACCTCCAAGGATAACATATAAGGATAAAAAAACATAATGCGTAGGCTGCTGATGTACATGATCGCCTAGACCGCGGGTCATCACCCTCCATAAAAATTGACTTGCTAGACAGGCGGGGAACGGCGGATAAAAAGGAAAAAATATGACTGGAAAGATGGAAAGATTGCGTGAGACTAGAAAGGCTAAGGAGACGCAATTGGGGGGGGGGGGGGGAACGGAGAAAAGTCACGTTTCCCAAGTTGACATAAAAAGTAAGCAACTCGACAGAAGGGACCATAGATATGTTACGCCACAGTCATTTATTGGACGCTTTTGCGATACCAAGCCCTTGAATTGAATTCAGCGGCTAAACGCAGATGTTAGGAATGTTACAAAAATTAAAAAGTACTTTTTTCTTAATATTAATGTTAGGAATATAAAAATTAGTTGGCCGGATGGCCTATTCTGAGCAGTGAACTAATATGTTCTTAATTTTACAGACGGATAGATAATATTGAAGATAATGACAAAAGACAGTGTAGTTTACATCATCGACAGACTGTATTGAATCTAAAAGTGTCGCTATTTTGCACAAAAAAACACGACCTCGAGACGCAGGTGTTCAAATCTACTTGGTATGGAGGAGAGGGGATATTGTGGTGGCTGTGTCTAAAAATAACTTTTAACGACAAAATTTTGGAGGGGAGAGAAAGGTTGGTTCAAAAATCAAGTACATTTTGTAGAAACACAAGTAGAGACGGACAGACTAACAGATAAACATCCATACTTGACTGAAGCATGACTGAAATGACTGTAGTGTAGGAAATTTGAAATTCAAATAAACCTAGGCAGTGATTGGCCACAGACAAGCATATTGTCGGCGCTTAGACGCGGATTTGGGGTCATTTCTCAATAGTTGTTCAGTGATAGACACAGATTTTAAAGTGTGGTGATTTCCATATGAAAGAAAGTGTAAGAAGTTTAGGGACGCCATACTATAGCCAGCAGCTCAGCTGAGTTTTGCTAGCAATTCTGTGTTATTTATTCATAATCTGGTAAGATTGAAATTATTTCCTTATATATTTTGAATATTGTTTCATGTTCGAGTGATTTGATACTGCCATATCGAAATCTAGCCTTACAAACAAGTAGGGATTTGCTCTAGACCCCCCGCCCAAGTCAGGGTCTAGGGACCAACAATGTACATAAACTCCAGCAAGGGTTAGGCAAGACAGATCAAGTGTTGAGAATAATGAAACATATTACCTATCCTCTTTTAGGGCAGACAACTAATAAATATTTTTCAGAATCTATAGTCTGGGAGGATCTATCTGATGTAAACCCACCATGGTAAATGTGCTGTTTGGTCAGAGAGATCTGACCTGTCTGTATGATGTGGTTGTTGTGTCAGTGTTGTGTCCAGACGTGGGTAGAGAATAGATTTTGACACATGGCCCATACTTTGATTGCAGAGCTGTGAGTTTCTGTTGTCAACCAAGCAGTGTCTATTCAGTTGGTGACTTTACTCGAGTGTATCTGTGCAGTACTTGTGACAGAGACCACCATTATTGCCCGCCAGCACGGAGAGGTGGGACCACAAGATTTCAGCACCAGAGCTACAACTACAAGATGAGTGAGCCTCTGGTCTGCTGGACATTCACCAACACCGTTTAGTTACTAATACCCCATAAAAATTCCCACCATTTTCTGGACACTGTGTAGTCAATATAGACAGGTGTGATGAGGCCACCCCAACAGCACAAACATTAACTATCCTCCCAAGTAGATGACTACTAGAACATTTTAATAAAACTAACTAGTATAGTACATATATATGTACACTATTGCAATTATGATATAATATTCCATGCATTTCTTTTCATAATCTCTAAATCCTTTTAAGTTCTGGTCAACCTAAAAAATTGACACAGAACAAAATAAATGTAATATAATTCTATCAAAAAATTTTACACTATTGAGTTAGTTCAGTGTGTTGTAATATTTGTTAAATATTATTAGTTTTGTTAAATATCTGTGGGTTTATATAACCTATTACACCACACTACATATCATAACCCTAGACACTTTACGTAGCCACATTCATTAAAAAAAAAATTAAGTGTGAGGTCGTAGTGGTAGCAAGAAAGGCCTTCTGACAATTCTCAACTACATTTTATCTCAGGAGCCTTCACAGCTGGCCTCATACATTACATTTAGTAATATCACCATCATACAATACCATCAAACACCACTACATATATTGGGGTCTTGTCCAGGGGATAATTAGCCCAACAGTAATATTAGGATCTCCTGGTGGGAGAAATAAAAGTAGGGAAATAAATTGTAAAATTCCCTTTAACATTAAAAGTGTCCCTGCAGATAAAAGTTGGTGAATCTTCACAGCCAGTAATAATTAATTAGTTAACTGGTTAGTTAGAATTAGTTAGACTATATGTAGTGAAATTGACAGAGATACAACGGTAAAATCCCTCCAAAGATAACATTTAAGGATAAAAACATAATGCGTAGGCTGCTGATGTACATGATCGCCTAGACCGCGGGTCATCATCCTCCATAATAATTGACTTGCTAGACAGGAGGGGAACGGCGGATCAAAAAGAAAAAAAATATGACTGGAAAGGCTAAGGAGACGCAATTGGGGGGGAAACGGAGAAAAGTCACGTTTCCCAAGTTGACATAAAAAGTAAGCAACTCGACAGAAGGGACCTTGGATATGTTACGCCACAGTCATTTATTGGACGCTTTTGCGATACCAAGCTTTTGATTTGAATGGAGCGGTAAAACGCAGATGTTAGGAATATTACAAAAATTAAAAAGTAATTTTTTCTTAATATTAATGTTAGGAATATAAAAATTAGCTGGCCGGATGGCCTATTCTGAGCAGTGAACTAATATGGTCTTAATTTTACAGACGGATAGATAATATTGAAGATAATGACAAAAGACAGTGTAGTTCACATCATCGACAGACTGTGTTGAATAAAAAAGTGTCGCAATTTGCACACAAAAACACGACCTTGGACGCAAGTGTTCAAATTTACTTAGTATGGAGGAGAGGGTTTTTGAGCGGTAGCTGTGTCTAAATATAACTTTTAACGACACAATTTTGGAGGGGAGAGAAAGGTTGGTTCAAAAACCAAGCACATTTTTTTAGAAACACAAGTAGAGACGGACAGACTAACAGATAAACATCCATACTTGACTGAAGCATGACTGAAATGACTTTATGGTAGGAAATTTGAAATTGAAAAAAAAACTAGGCAGTGATTGGCCACAGACAATCATATCATTAGCGCTCAGACGCGAAAGTGGGGCCATTCTTCAATAGTTGTTCAGTGATAGACACAGATTTTAAAGTGTGGTGATTCCATATGAAAGCAAGTGAAATAAATTTAGGGACGCCATACTATAGCCAGCAGCTCAGCTGAGTTTTGCTAGCAATTCTGTGTTATTTATTCATAATCTGGTAAGATTGAAATTATTTCCTTATATATTTTGAATATTGTTTCATGTTTGAGTGATTTGATACTGCCATATCGAAATCTAGCCTTACAAACAAGTAGGGATTTGCTCTAGACCCCCCGCCCTAGTCAGGGTCTAGGGACCAACACTGTACATAAACTCCAGCAAGGATTATGCAAGACAGATCAAGTGTTGAGAATAATGATACATATTACCTATCCTCTTTTAGGGCAAACAACTAATAAATATTTTTCAGAATCTATAGTCTGGGAGGATCTATCTGATGTAAAACCACCATGGTAATTGTGCTGTTTGGTCAGAGAGATCTGACCTGTCTGTATGATGTGGTTGTTGTGTCACTGTTGTGTCCAGACGTGGGTAGAGAATAGATTTTGACACATGGCCCATACTTTGATTGCAGAGCTGCGAGTTTCTGTCGTCAACAAAGCAGGGTCTATTCAGTTGGTGACTTTACTCGAGTGTATCTGTGCAGTATTTGTGACAGAGACCACCATTATTGCCCGCCAGCACGGAGAGGTGGGACCACCTGATTTCAGCACCAGAGCGACAACTACCAGATGAGTGAGCCTCTGGTCTGCTGGACTTTCACCAACGCCCTTTAGTTACTAAGAACCCCATAAAGATTCCCACCATTTTCTGGACACTGTGTAGTCAATATAGACAGGTGTGATGAGGCCACCCCAACAGCACAAACAGTACTATCCTCCCAAGTAGATGAATACTAGAACATTTTAATAAAACTAACTAGTATAGTACATATATATGTACACTATTGCATTTATGATATAATATTCTATGCATTTCTTTTCATAATCTCTAAATCCTTTTAAGTTCTGGTCAACCTAAAAAATTGACACAGAACAAAATAAATGTAATATACTTATATCAAAAAATTTTACACACGTGAGTTAGTTCAGTGTATTTTAACATTTATTAATATTATTAGTCTTGTTAATATCTGTGGGTATATTTATAATCCATTACACCACACTACATATCATAACCCTAGACACTTTACGTAGCCACATTCATTAAAAAAAATTAAGTGTGAGGTCGTAGTGGTAGCAAGAAAGGCCTTCTGACAATTCTCAACTACATTTTATCTCAGGAGCCTTCACAGCTGGCCTCATACAATTTACATTTAGTAATAACACCATCATACAATACCATCAAACACCACTACAATATTGGGGTCTTGTCCAGGGATAATTAGCCCAACAGTAATATTAGGATCTCCTGGTGGGAGAAATAAAAGTAGGGAAATAAATTATAAAATTTCCCTTAAAATTAAAAGTGTCCCTGCAGATAAAAGTTGGTGAATCTTCACAGCCAGTAATAATTAATTAGTTAACTGGTTAGTTAGAATTAGTTAGACTATAGTAATTAGAAGTACTTAGTGTATTTACTGGTTAGAGATTTATCTTGTATATTATTATATTGTCTAAAAAGTATGGCGGAGCTGGCAAAATTTAGATCAGCTGCTGTGCTCACCGCAAAGGAGATGGGAATGGATGGTCAAATTTTAATTCAATACGTAACGACTGAATGTGATAAATATATTGAACGGGAAGAAAGGAGGTTAGTTGAAGAGAAGAGGTTAGAGGCTGATAGAGAAATTAAGAGGCTGCAGATTGAGGCAGAAGAAAAAAGGTTGACTGCCGAAAGGGAGGCAGAAGAAAAACGACAGCAAAGGGAGGCAGAAGATAGAAGGTTGCAGAGGGAGCACGAATTACGACTAAGGGAGCTGGAATTACAAGGCCCGGCTCCTGAAAATGGTGCCAGCCCTTTTGCCTCAGATGCTACGCCTAGTCTGGGAGCCTCAAACTCAGCTATGGGGTTTCATTTAGACCATTTTGTTGAGAAAGACGATGACATAGAGGGGTACCTAGGACGTTTTGAGTTATTAGCTACTACATATGGGTTAGAGAGAGAGAGGTGGAGTTTAAAGCTATCACAGGGATTGAGAGGTACTTCTTATGAAGTATTTGCTAAAATGAACAGGGAAGACCAAGACAATTATGACATGTTAAAGCAGGCTTTGTTATTAAGGTACGAGAAGAATGGTGAATTTTATCGTAAGAAATTTAGAAATGCTAAACTGTTGTCTGGGGAGACATACCACCAATTCTCTGCTAGACTAGAAACCTATTTGGAGAAATGGACGGCTCTGGGGAAGACCCAAGATCTTAAAGAAATGATCATGATTGAGCAATTGAGAGAGTCCATGGCTCCAGACATGAGAAAATTTCTCATGGAACAAGGTGCAGAGAAGTTGGGGGAAATTTTAAATGTTGCTGAGAGGTATCAGGCAGCCCAGGCAGAGGTAAGTGGTGCTAAGAAGAAGCACATAGACAATTTTAAAGCTCCACAGCAATTTAACAAATTTGATAATAGAGAGCAGGGAAATAAAGGTAGGACAAACTTTGAGCGGCCAAGAAATGACTATCGCGACAGAAACTCACAGTTCAATGACCAAAAGTTCAATGAAAGAAAACCGTTGAACCAAGGAAAAAGATGGTGTAAATGGTGCAAGAAGGATAACCATAACACCGAATTTTGTAGAAGGAAACCTTCAAACATTGCTGCAATGAAGTCGGGGACGCGAAGATTAAAGGTTAATCCTAAGGGACAACAGGAACCTTATCACCCCCCAGTTTGTGAGGATGTTATTTGTAATGGGGTCACCATAAGGTGCCTTTATGATACAGGTTTGGATTATGATTCAGTTGTGAAGTCTAGCCTAGTGGACCCAAGTCAGTATACCACAGAAACAGTGGAAATACAAGGGGCGACTAAGGACATACCACTCATGACACTTCCCATCGCAAGGATAACGGTGAAAACTCGCTATGTGGAAGGAGAAATCAGAGCAGCAGTGATAGATGAACCAATCTACCCTCTGATATTGGGGTGTAGATACGTCTTCTTGGGGAATCCCGAGAAACCTGTGATCATGGCGACAGTGCAGACCAGGTCACAGAAGAAGGAGGAAGAAGGTGAACCTATAAATGCTCATCCAGAGGAGATGAGGAAGGCGCAGGCTGAGGATAGGACACTCAAGCCCTGTTTTAAAAAATTGCCCAAATGCCACACACCTCCGAGCAAGGGGGAATATTTCATGAAGAACAAACTTTTATACAGGAAGACAGGAACTAGATCCACTGGTCACGGACAGTTAGTTCTTCCCAAGATATATAGGGCAAACTTAATAAGGAGCTTACATGTTGGAAAAGATGGTGACCATGAGAAAGTCGGTACCATCTGCCAAAAGATTGCTTGAAGATACTATTGGCCCGACGTAAATGTCGATGTTGAAAACTTTGTAGAAGCATGTGGCGTATTTCATGAGGGAACACCCACAAAGGGAAAATATGTGCAGGACCTAGAAACGCCACGGGGCAACTTTAGGCCTGAAAGGAAAACTAATTATACTCAGGTAGACAAAGTGGAATGGGAGCCCCCTTTTCACACCCAGTCTTCACTTGAATGGATTAACATGGCCACTATGCGAAGAGTACAAAGAAGAAATTTTACCCAGGATAGGATGACAATCCCTCGGTCAGACTTATATAAACTGGAAGAACAGACAAAAGAGCGAAGATCTCTCATAAGCAATCTAAAGTGGGGAGACAAACCCCAGAAAAAAATTGGTAGTGGTCGATTTGTGAGTGATGATTCTAGGAAGAAAAGTCCTCATTATAAAGCTTCTAAGGGACGGGACCAGACGGGTTCCATGAAAAATACGTATGATAAATTAAAGATCCAGATGTAGCTGTATTAAGGACCTGGACAGATGAGAAGGCGGAAGAGACTGTTACCTCATCGTATCAATATGTGAAGGAACTGACCACTCGTTTGAAAGCTGGATGGAAACTGGCAAATGATAATTTGAAACAAGCCAGGAAGAAACATGCAGCATATTTTAATAGGAAGGCAAAGGACAGGGAACTGGCAGTCGGAGAGAAGGTGCTGCTTCTACTACCCGGAAGCCAGAATAAATTACAAATTGGTTGGCAAGGTCCATATACGGTTCTAGAGAAGGTGTCTAGAACAAACTATAAAATTGACAAAAAGGGGATGGAAAAAGTTTATCATGTAAACCTGTTAAAGAAGTATCTGGACAGACCACTCCAGGAAAGTACCCCCTTATTGACCTTGGCTATTGCAACCCAGATGCAAAAAGAACCACTCACCTCACATGAATACCCATTACATCCTTGTGAAACAGCAGCACAGGTAAAAGTCAGTAAGCACCTGACTAAAAACCAGAGGGAGAGAGTTCAACAAGTTCTGGAGGAACATACAGATGTATTAACAGATAAACCAGGCCATACAAATTTGCTACAGTATGACATGAAACTGGTAGACTCAAACCCAATCTGTATGAGAGCCTATTCTATTCCGTTCGCGAAGGAGAAGGCATTGAAGGAAGAAATAGAGTATTTGTTGAAGGAGGGGATTATTTCGCACAGTGAATCATCTTTTAGTTCTAGTGTCGTTTTGTTGAGAAAACCGTCTGGGGAACACAGACTGTGCATAGATTACAGGAAACTGAATGCTGTCACAGAAGGACAAGTGGATCCATTACCAGACACAAAACAGTTATTTGCCAGACTGAACAAGGCAAAATACTTTTCAAAGGTGGATCTTAGTAAAGGCTATTACCAGATCCCAGTGAAGCCTGAAGTGAGACCTTATTTGGCTTTTAGCACTTCGGATGGACATTATGAATTCAATATGCTACCATTCGGACTGAAAAATGCTCCGAGTGTGTTTTCAAGGATGATGCGAAAATTGTTGGATCCCCTGAATAACCCATGTATCACAAATTTCATGGATGATATTCTCGTCGCCACAGAGACATTTGAAGAACACATTGAAGCTCTGGAGATGTTGTTTGATAGACTTCGGGAGGCGAACTTAACTGCTAGGCCAACAAAATGTTGTATTGGCTGCAAAGAGTTGGAATTCTTGGGACACACTGTATATCAGGGTAATATGACCCCTGATCCTAAGAACTTGGAAAAACTGCAGAGAGCACCTAGGCCGCAAACAAAAAAGGACGCGCGATCATTCGTGTCGTTATGCGGATTTTATCAGAAATACATCAAGAATTTTAACGCTATTTGTGCTCCTCTGACTGATCTGACTCGCAAGGGACTTCCAGATAAAATTATTTGGACTGCACAATGTGAACTAGCATTTCAAGAGTTAAAGGAAAAACTCACTAGCAAGCCTATTCTCAAACTGCCTGATTTGACACAGGACTTTGTCTTAAGAACCGATGCAAGTAATGTAGGACTCGGAGGGGCTTTGTTGCAAAGATCATCTTCACCTGATGGGGAACTTAAACCAGTCGCTTATGCAAGCCGCAAATTGAATAAGGCGGAACAAGGATACTCCACAAGCGAAAAAGAATGTTTAGCATTAATCTGGGCAATAAAGAAGTTTCAAATCTATCTGTATGGTAGGACTTTTGTGGTGGAGACGGACCATCAGCCTCTCGTGTTCTTGTCTCAGGCTAAGCATGAAAACGCAAGATTGCTGAGGTGGTCTTTATTGCTTCAACCTTATCAGTTTAGTATCCAATATATCCCAGGCAAATTGAATGTCGGTGCAGATTTCCTCAGTCGGCACCCCTGTGATCAAAATTAGAGTAGTGGCAGACGTGAGGAGTAATTTTGCCTATGTGTATCGCTGGTTTTGGAACTTGCCATAGGCATGTTTTCAAGTGGGGAGATGTGTAGTGAAATTGACAGAGATACAACGGTAAAATCCCTCCAAAGATAACATTTAAGGATAAAAACATAATGCGAAGGCTGCTGATGTACATGATCGCCTAGACCGCGGGTCATCATCCTCCATAATAATTGACTTGCTAGACAGGAGGGGAACGGCGGATCAAAAAGAAAAAAAATATGACTGGAAAGGCTAAGGAGACTCAATTGGGGGGGGAAACCGAGAAAAGTCACGTTTCCCAAGTTGACATAAAAACTAAGCAACTCGACAGAAGGGACCTTGGATATGTTACTCCCACAAGTCATTTATTGGACGCTTTTGCGATACCAAGCTTTTGATTTGAATGGAGCGGTAAAACGCAGATGTTAGGAATATTACAAAAATTAAAAAGTAATTTTTTCTTAATATTAATGTTAGGACATCTAGCA
>JAMPIV010020268.1:0-134589 GCA_024509875.1 Oreohelix idahoensis
ACCAGGGACACTGACCAAGGGATTATACCTCTATAGTTTCAACATTGTCGGATTGTCACCCTTTTGAATAATCGGTGTTATGATGCAATCTCCCAATCCTTTGGTATGGTCTTGATGCACCAAGCTGACCATAGGACCCTTAAGAGTCAATAGGTTGCTTGATGCTCCCATGTACCTTAACCATTTCTGATGTTATACCATCATGCCCTGCTGCTTTGCCTGATCGTAATTTTTTCCATTGCTGCGTTCAGTTCTTCCATCTTTTTTCTTTTGTCATCTTCACCACCATTGGTTTCTATTTCTTATGCTAGTGGTTATCATTTCTGATGCTTTGACCTTGCTTCGTGGCAGTAAGCAAATTTCCCTTGCTTGTCCTTTTATAAATTTAAGAGGGCAATTGTTTTTCACCTCCTCCTCATGTTTTTTTAAGGTTAAGAACATTTCCTGGTTTTCTTGTGCATCTTTTTCTAGCTTTTCTCAAATTCTTCCAGGACTTCTGTTTTGCTGCTAGCACCTTGTTCTTTGCTTCTGTTCTGAGTGTCACATATTCTCTATATTTTTCCATTTGTCATGTTGTGTTTTTAGCTCCTAAGTATTGTTTCCATGCCATTTTCTTCTTATTTTCTCTTTGACTTCCTCTGTCCAACAAGGTGTCATCTTTCTCTTGTTCCCAAGATGGACTTCACCATATGCTTCTGCAGCAGCTGTCTTTATGATGTCCTTGAATTTAAGCCAGAGGGTTTCCAAGTCATCAGGTCGTTCTTCTGTGTTTCTCACCGCTGTATCAATAAGCCCCTGATATCTGGTCTTAATTTCTGGCTCTCTCAGCTTGTAGGTCTTAATGCTCATTTCTCCCCTTTGTTTACTTAGTTTCTTGTGTGATTTTGGGCAGTTCCTAGGCTGAGCAACTCTTTCAGATGTTCTTTTGATTGTTAGCAGGTAGTGATCACTTCCAATCTCTGGCTCCCTCCAAACTCTAGCATCCCTGACATACTTGAATGAGCTACTCCTAACTATAGCATAGTCGATCACTGACTTCTCATTTCTTGTTGGTTCATATCTAGTGTATGCATGTATGCGCTTATGGGAAAACTTTGTGTTTGTAATGATCAGATTCTGCTCACTGCAGAATCTAAGGGGAGTCGCTTTCCATTGTCATTGAGAGTATCTTCTCTATATCTTCCGATAACTCCACCCCATCTACTAAGGTCTTTTCCAACACTGACACTGAAATCTCTGAGCATGATAATCTTATCTAGGCATCCACTGTCCTTTGAAGCAGCTTGAAGAATTCTCCTTGACCTCTGCTCTCTCATCCTCATTTGGCCCATACAATATGACCAGGCTGACTATGATTTCTCCTTCTTTTAGTTTTACAACCATAATGCGCTCTGAGACAAAGTTCCATCCCTTGATAGTATCTTTCTGGTTTTTGGCCACAATGCAACCCACGCCCCCTTTAGCTCTTTCAGATATGGGTACACCACTGTAGAGCAGTGTGTCGCCATCGAGATCCATAACTCCTTGTTCCTTTTTCTTCATTTCTGTTATAGCCAGGATTTCTAGTTTTGCTTTCCTCATCTCTTTCACCAGCTCCTCTTCTTCTTTCCCATTTATACTTCTTGTGTTCCAAGTTCCATAAGTCGTAGTCCATACCAGTTCATCGTCTTTAGAATAAATCTGGTTTCGTCTCTTGTATTTTGAGTAATTGTGATGTAAAGCAAACAGGTGATTGGCCTGTTGTGCCTTTGCATGATGGAGGGGCTATCTCCTTACAGCCTTCATGCAGGTTACCCTCCTCCTTTTTCCAGCGGGCTCAGGACTGGCCGAGGTAGAGGTCAGTGCTTGATATAATCCTTTAAACTGTCTTTTGATTTTTCTATAAAATGAACACGTATTTTATCTGGCGGGTAACTGGGGTCGCATTTTTTCCTGGCTCAGCACAGGCACTAAAAACCCTCTGCACACTACTGTCCCAAACAAGTAAAATTTGCTGCAAAGGATTTTCTGTCTGGAGCAAAACAGACAAAAAAAAACATGAAATTTAAAAATAAAAAACATTTGTGTGCCTACAGGGGTAGAAACCCCAAACAATTATGATATAAATGTGTATAAATAACACTTATTATGTTACATATTTGTTGATAGTGGTAATATACTGAGCACAGGTTACATTTATGTAACAAAATTGTAAAGCATTACTGAGTAAATTGTCCCCAGCAGGATATACAGATGTGGAACTAGTCCTGATACTCTCTCTCCCTGCAGAAAGATGACCATCTTCCTCACCTTCAATTTCTATCTTCACTGTGTGTCCCTGAAAACAAAATATTGAACATGTTCAAGTTTGAAACAAGCCACTTCAGTCTTAAACATTGAAACAGTGTGACAACTAACCTGATAAATTTTTATGTATTTAAATTATTTGCTTTTCTCAACTGTTTTATATTTCTGTCCCTGACGAAGACCATATATTACATTTACATATACTACACTGTTACAGGAAAAAGAAAACATAAAGAACCGAGCAATAAGTAATAAAATGTTTAAATGGACAATATTTTAAGAGATTTCTCAGTTTAACTCACTTTGGCTGTGTAACAATTTGTTATCAAGAATTAAAAAGAATACTCACTTTAAAATCTGTACTGATGTCCTGTTTTATTTTTTGATCCAGGAACAGGATCTTCTGTTCCATATTTTATTGCAATCTGAAAAGAAAAATTAATTATTTGTAACAAAATGTTTGATAATTAGTTACATGCTGGTTATTTGAGATATTGATATCACAAGAAATTTCACTCATTTTTTTTTTTAAATAATGGTGGAAAATAATGTAACAGCCTGAAAATATAAGGAAGAGTGATACATGTTTAATGGTGGTACGTCCAATGTCAGATTCAACAATCTTTGATATACTGAAGTTCTTCTGAATGATTCACAGCTGTCAAGTGCATGCAAAATGCATATATGATCATTTTTTACAATTGTAACTTCTAGCTATTATCTATATACGAGGTAGCTTCAAAAAGTTTCTGGAATTTGTGTTTTGTATAGAAATAAGTAACAATATAATTATTTACACATTAACTTCAAAATAGTTCCCTTCAGCAACTACACACTTTTGCCAACGTCCAAACAGATGTTGGAAACATTCGTGGAACCCATTCTTTGACACCTCTCTCAGCTGCTGTGTCGCATTGTTGATAACGTCCTAAGCATCCTTGAATCTCTGCCCTTTCAGTGCCGATTTTAGGTGAGGGAACACGAAAAAAATCAGCCGGTGCCAGGTTGGGAGAATATGGAGAGTGTTCCAAGGCAGTCACATTGTGCGTTGCGAGGTACTGCTTCACCAGTAGGGATCGGTGTGCTGGCGCATTGTGATGAAGCAGAACCCAACTGTTTGTTCTCCATTTTTCTGGGTGTTTCCTTCTGATTGCATCTCTTAGACAACAGGGGACATCAACTTGCAATTTCTTCATTGTGGTATCACCATTTGCTTTATTAAGAAGGTTTCTGTCTCTGAGGGTGACTTCTCAAGCAAAATACAAAATTTGACATTTGTACTTTGTTCAATAGAGGACATTTTCAACTCTGTTGATGCTACGTGCACACCACACAAACAAGTTTCTGTAACTTCTGTTTGAGAGTACATGTAAAGGTTACATCAGCAATGTTGTTTCCTCAAGATCACTTCCAACATAAAACTATAATCTCCATGACATAATCACTCATTCAAACATGAGTCGACTAATCTGGGAACTTTCTGAAGCTACCTCGTATATCTGTGCTTTATACACTACACTAAAGCATTTGAAATAGTAAAACATGAGAAAATTTGAAAATTGTAACTTCTACCTATAATCTATCTCTACCTGTGCTTTATACACTACAATAAGGCATTTGAAATAGTAAAACTTGCGAAAATTATAAAAATGCTAGAAAGCATCAACACCGATGGTAAGGACCTAAGAGTTATAAACAACATGTACTGGCAACAAACATCAGCTATGACAATTAGCAGCGATATAGGAAAGTTTTAGTAGATTAAAAAAGGGTGTTATACATGTTTGATGATAGTATGTCTGTGATAGCATTTTAAACAGTTTGTGCTATTTTGATTTTTCTGAGCGATTCAGAGATTTTTAAATGCATACTAAATGTGTGTAAGATCATGTTTGAAAAATGGAACTTTTACCATTTAATAGCTAGAATCTAAGTTTCGTACAATATAAACGACTTGAATTTTTACAAAAGTAATTCTTTTTTTTTGTGCACTGTTCTTGAAATCAGATATACATACAAGTTACAAATTTTGCCAGAAAGTGCTACATTTCAGAAATTGAAATTTTTTAAAGTCTGCAATACATAGAGTTTTTCATTCTATTGGTGAAAGGATGGGGGCTTACAGGTAACCTGCGGTGTATTATATGAGGTGTCAGGTGAAGGTAGATTTCAGTTGCCAGCTCACGTCTGCATCATGCAGGTGTGTCAGTGTCTGTCCCTAGTCATGGTGTGCTGTGGAACGACCGCAATAATTTGTTTTCAACATATGGGTTACTTTCACAATTGCCTCCGGCTGGCGGAATTGTGGATTTTAAAGCTGCAACCAAAGTGGAGTGGGTTCATTTTCTACACAAGACAAAAGGAGGCGGAGACACTTGAGAGCCATGACCCTTAGAGTGTAAGGGGCTGAACCACTTGATGGGGGACCACTTCTGATGATCAGATTGCCTCTTGCTGTATCGCTCTCCATAGAGTTTCCTATCATAAATTCTATCACAGAATAATGAAATAAATGAAAGTAATTTTATATAAATTTTCCCATTTAGCCATTTTATTTCATTTTGTCAGCAATAGATCTCTTCTGTTCCTTACCTTTTAACTCATTGTGAGGTACAGTGTAGTCACATTTTATGTTAGAGAAGTGCTAATGAGGACCTCACATAATTGAAAACTAGTGTTCTCACAAGGATTAAATGTAAAGTACGAGGTGTCTTCTCACAGGAATAAATGTAAAGTAGAGGGTTTGTTCTCACAGGAATAAATGTAAAGTAGGGAGTATGTTCTCACAGGAATAAATGTAAAGTAGGGGGTGTGTTCTCAGATGCATACATTTACAACAATTGTAGCAATTTTTTTTGCCTATAAGCCTTTAAACATGAAAGTTTTGTTGATTAATGTCATCTTTCCCCTTTATTAAAGTATCATATAATAATTATAGAACAAATATAGGCCATCTTACAAGTACCATGTCGAGCTTATCATACAGAAGTGCTAGTGAGTTATGGCACCTTTACAAACAATGACTGCTAAGCACCTGGAGAAGAGACTATTGTTTCTCCTATATCATCAGCTGGTCAAGTCAGTAATTTAATATGAGCTAGGAATACTCGTGCTGTCAATATTACAATGTAAATGGCTGGGAACACAATCAAAATGAAGGAATGCTTATCATCATGGGCTGTGCATGAAATAAACCCACTGTGACTATGAAGTACACGCTTGGATCAGTATTGATTAGGTCCAGATATGTGATGGTCATGACAAAAAGCTTATATGCTGACATCTACAGACAGAAGACACACCCTTCATGGGAACATAGCTGGCATAAAAGGAGTATGAATAAAGAAAGATATCATGAATGGCAGATGGAACAATAGATCAGGTGACCACAGTTAAAAATATATTCAAAGGGGAAGAGTGGAGTAAGTAAGGTGAGAACTAAATAAAGTATCAGCAAGTCATCAACAGCCTTGGTAGGGAGTGCAGAGCTTGAGGTGATGGAAAAGTAAAGCTGACAATTAATCAACTAATAAATGATTATAGCAAGAATGAAAACAAATATATAATGATTAGTGAGGCATGGCTGGGGAAAATGAAGATCTTGTGAGGTACATATTGCTGATGAAATATTAAAAACATATTTAAAAATCTGTCCAAACACTTCAAGCCTTCCCATTACTCACCTTTGTTCCCATCCCTTTGTTTTTATTTGTTGTTGTTACACTGTGACAGGTACAAATAGACAACTTTTAGAAAATAGAAAAACACACACATGCAAACACTCTTAAAATTTAGAAATTTAAATTGATACTATTTACAGTTATTGGACAGGAAAAGCGAAGCCACATCAGGTTTTGGCAACTGAAGAAATTGTGGTCAGGTCAGTTCAGTTACTTGTGCTTAGGTAAATATTTTGACGAGAGCAAATCCTTTTCATGTTTCTGTTCGAGTGGTTACAGGCCTTCCGCCTGAGATTTTAATTCTTGACTGAAGTTTATTTTTCTTCCCAGGTAAATTCTTACCCTTTTAGGTTTACTGATAAGCAATATATCGTATAATGGTTTTCAAAAGATCCAACAGTGACATTCCAAATAAAACACAGCAATGTAGAAAATCAATCAGAGTTTATTAACGTCATTAGACAAGTACTGCAAATTTCACAATAAATTTATCATTTACTACGCTCAACAAAATAGTATTTCCACAAGGAAAATGTATATCCGCAATGAAAAATATATGCAACAGAATAATATAAACTGGTCAACTTAAAACAAACTTGTCTTGATAATCTCAAAGACGAAGTTCACCTAACGCTACAACAGCCTAGCAAAAATTTATATCTATCTAATCCTGTCTATCTGTAAAATACTTCTTCTAATCTAAAAACTATCAAACTATGCCCTATCGCCCACATTTCTCCTATTTATACAGCTCCTGTCTTTTTTTCCCGCCTTTTTTCACACGACTCCGTCTTTTCCCACACATTACAATTATCTACATTTGCACACGTTTCACTGTTATTCGACTTTTTCCACATGTTACTCTCTTTCTAAACAATGGAATACACCCAAGAATTAACAACATTCATTTCACACTTTCCACGCATACATTATTATTTTGTGAGACAGCTGTACAATGCCGCTCACAGTCATGACTGTCAACTGAACTTTTAGTGATCCTGCGTTTTGTGTGATAAACGACATAGCTGCTTTTATGTCTGTCATTCTTATTCTATGTAGCATTATAACACGTGAAAATGGTCGTGTATGCCAAGTGGTCACAAAATTATTTGGACTTAGAAGCACCATAGGGCCTATGTTGTAATTATAACTGAGGCTAAGCTCAACATTTTTATTCATACATTTACAAAAAAATAATAGAAGTTTGGATAAGGAGATTGCGTCTCTTATGTTGCCAGACTGACTATTGGTATTTACATCATAGCTAGCCTTAACCTTACCACAAGTCAGTTTCAAGTTTTGTAAAACAGCTTTATCAAGCTTTAACCCACAAGTAGTACTTCATACCAATTATCTCTTTCCATTTATCTGCAAGCCAAATCATGCGTGAGAGTGATATATGTCTGAATTTGAACAGAAAATATAAAAATACCTGGCAATAAGATGGTTTAAATCATTTTAATACAAGGGGATTGACATAAGTCTTGAGCCTGACCATGAAGGACATGTCACAGAGAGCTGAAATTTTGTATAGTGTTTATTCCTTTTCAATATAGCCACCGTCTGAATTGACACACTTCTGCCATCTCTGCTTGACCTTGAAAAGACCTTGGGAGTAGAACACTCTATTTTTCAAACTAAACAGTCATCACATGCCAGTATAACCTCTTCATCGCTGTCAAAATGATTTCCTTTTAGCTGTTTTTTAAGATTTGGGAATAGAAAAAAGTCTGATGGAGCCAAATCTGGAGAATATGGTAGGTGTGGAAGAATTTCAATATTCAAATTGTTGGCTGCTAGCTGCACAAGCCGTGCTTTGTGAGAGGGCGTGTTGTCTTGAAACAAAGGAAGATTTTGAGTGCGCGTTATCCCTCGTTTCCTGGTCACAACCTTTCTTAGTTTGGTGAGAAGATCTGCATAGTACTGTCCATTAACTGTGTTGCCACAAAGCAGATAATCTTTTAAAAGGACACCTTTGCCATCCCAAAAAACAGTCAGCATCACTTTTCCTTTAGATTTCTGTGCTCTCGGCTTGACAGGTGTTGGGGAGCCCAGGGTTTTCCATTGCATGCTGGCAATTTTGGATTCGGGGGTCATAATGGTGTACCCAAGTCTCATCTACTGTCACCATGGTCTCCAAAAAATTTTTTGACTGACATTTTTTGAGCAACTGTTGACTGCAACTTTACCCTCGTTTGCTTCTGTTCACATGTCAACAGTCACAGAACCCAGCGTGCACACACTTTTCTCATGTTCAGGTTGTTGTGTAAAATTCTATAAACTGTTCTTTCATTTAGTTTTACTCTATGAGCTATCTCCACAATTGCCATTTTTTTATCCTGGTCAATGATTTTCTTCACTCTTGTTGCATTTTTATCATTGCACTCTGAGGCTGGTCTACCAGATCTTGGCAGATCAGCAACATTTGAGCGGCCGCACTTAAACTGTTGACACCAGTTTTTTTACCGAAGTATATGAAGGACAAGAATCACGAAACACTGGTTCCATCTCCCTGTGTATTTTTGTAGGTGTTTTTCCCTGAAACATCAGAAATTTTATCACAGCTCTGGCCTCCTTCTTTTCCATTGTTTTGTCAAATCTTTGGAGCAGCAGATCCGGTCAATAGGGTACATTGCACCATGCACCATAGCTTCAAAACCCATTGAAGAAACAAATGCGTACTTCACACATTCAGTGCAAATATGATGTACTTTAAAGGTGCCAAGTTTCATCTTCCTCCTGTGACTTCTTCATGGTCAGGCCCAAGACTTATGTCAATCCCCTTGTACACTTGCATAAGTGTGTTAACGTTTGGGAACGGGGGAAACAAAATTTATAGAGCTGAAATTTTATACTTTTTTATTTTCATTACTAGCCCTGCTTATCATTTGTTTATGAACAATGGCAAGAGATGCATCTTCTTATCACTGGCTATAAGCTGATCAAGAAAGGATGCTTATTTCTCAGTGAACAGATGAGAATTATAGCAACAGTAGGTTTTCAGTTAGTGATTCAGATGAAGACTTTGTCAAGACTGCATGTTAGAATATTCATGAAAGTGATTACTCTGATGGGGATACTGAGCTGCTGAAGGAACAGGTATGAGGTACCATAACAACTGCTAAACTTTCTGCCAGTAAAGGGAAAGGAAAGGATAAAAATTCAATTCAAACAACCAGTAAAGTTAACAGTACAGCTACAAGTTGAGAGGTCAAGTCAAGTCTTACAAGATGTCTCAGAGTGGATAGAAATTGTCAAAGGCATGACACAGAATAAATTTCATCTTTGTCAAAAGGTGTGA
This sequence comes from Oreohelix idahoensis, assembly GCA_024509875.1. Classification (NCBI taxonomy): domain Eukaryota; kingdom Metazoa; phylum Mollusca; class Gastropoda; order Stylommatophora; family Oreohelicidae; genus Oreohelix; species Oreohelix idahoensis. The sequence continues at coordinate 9,268 of JAMPIV010020268.1, forward strand.
CTGGGACCCAAAGATGCAGCAATAGAGAATGCAGTCAGCGACCCATAGCTTGACTGCTTGCGTCAGGTTCAGCGAACCAGAGCTGACCAAGACCCTACTCCACCTCCACATGGTGGTCCTGGAAACAAGCTGCATCACTGCAGTCTGGCTGAGAGAGTAGGGATCGAAGAGGGAAGGCAAAACCCGGTCCCAAAACTGCCGTGCTGAAGTCAGATGTTTCGGCTGAAAGGCGCAGATATCACAGCTCTGGCATAAACAGACACAAGGCAACCAATGTCCTTTTCAGGACGAACGAGGAAGAAGAAGAAGAAAAGGTGTGACTAAGGGCCTTGACCTGTCAACCCCACTGAAATGATACAATGTTTTATTTACTGATAAAACTAAAGATGACATGTGACAGTGCATCAGTTATTATGCCAAACTCAAATGGATTCAGAATAATCCTTTGAAACAATATATAATGTATGCTAGATGGACTAAAGTCACATGCCGTTAACTGTATAACTTTACTGCTGCCCTAATAAATATTGGGATTCAAAAGAAACCATTCGTTCGTGACTACTGGTCTACATCTGCAGAATTGTATACATCTTGGTTTCATCACATGTTTGCAAGAAACAGAAATAAAGCATTATTTCATGTTATACTATATGCCTCTGATGATATTCACAAGGAAAAGAAAAGACTGAATCATTTATAAATATTTTGTAACAAAAATTTCAGAATGCCTTTCACTCATTCCAAAATCTCAGTTTGGATGATACTGGCTTAGGTAATACAAGCAGCATAATCCACATAAACCAAGAAGTTATCACATAAACATCTTTGGTTTATGTGATTCAGCAACTGGATATGTGGTGAACATGTTCATTTCATTTGTTTCAGATTTATCATATGATCCTTAAATGGATTCAAACAGTGGGCATGCTCTAAAGATTTTTCAGACCCCAAAACAGCCTTTGGGTACAGGCCACCATTTATTTACTGACAGGAGTTACACCTAAAGAGAACCCAATGACTTCTTACAGGAATACTACACCAGCACTCCTAACATTATCTTAAGACATTTTACCTTCAAACTGAAGACTGCACCTTAGTTATCTTGAATACAGATGGTACATGACACAAACAAGCAAAGACGATGTGTAGAGCCTTTGACGATAAAAATACCAAAAAATCAGTTTTTATTGTGTTTTGTCAGGCCTATTTATCACTCAGTCAATCAGACAACCATAAAAAGTACATCAGTCATTTACTCTGTCTGTGAGTCAATACATGAATCAGTCCATTAGTAAGTTGAACATTTAATATTTTTCAGGGTCTGGCTCTTTATACAAAAATTGTGACAAATAAATAACTATTAAACTATAAACCAAAAGCTTTAAAAAAAAATAATAATAATTTTGTTTAAAATTATGTCTGCGTTTTGCATCCGAGATGATGTGACAGTTCCTAATTATAATCAATACTTGCACACTACGATATATGTCCAGGAAATCTTCTATAAGGGAGAAGGGACACAAAGTGAAGGGACACAAAGATGCAGCAATAGAGAATGAAGTCAGCGACCCATAGCTTGACTGCTTGTAGCAGAACAGCGAACCAGAGCTGACTAAGACCTTACTCCACTGCCAAGTGCATCACTGCAGTCTGGCTGAGAGAGTAGGGATCAAAAAGCATACCTGTCAATCTGTATGAATTTTTTGTACAATGTACATTTTAAAAAATACTTTTAGCAGTGTACAGCTACACAGACTCGTTGTACGGATTCCCCCCCCCCAAAAAAAAAAATTAAAAAATAATTCTAAAAATATTTTCCAACCCAAGTTTTTTTTTAAATTTTAAATCACAAAATATTTTCTAGCCCAGGTTTTTATTTTAAACCAATTTTTATTTTTTTTAAATTCCGGGAATCTCTGCGTCTGTTTTTAAACTTAGGCCTTTCACAGCTATTTTGTCAAATTCTTTTATACCCAACAATTCGGCAAAAGCTTTAAATTCAGCCTCAAACACTTTCGGTTTTCAGTGTGACATGACGCATTATTAAAGTTACCTGTTATCAACGACCACGCTTGTCACGACACTTTGACACCATTTTGTTTAAAACAAGCTAAGTACTTATAACTTGCTTAAATATTGCTGTTGTTTTTGCTTTGTTGCAATTTAATCGATGTCTTAATCTTTGCAGTTATATCTTGCCCTTCAATATATTTCTGATAAATTAATGTCATAATATTCTGTGTAGGCCCTATATAACTAGAAGAAAAAGTTTGTTTGCGTTGAGTAGGCCTACTTTATCCCAGCGGTCGAGATTCACTGCTTTATTTTTTAATAAAGTGGCGATCTATTATCACTGATCTAGACTACCAACTTTTCAATAGTAATTTTGTAAATTGTTGGTGTATGTTTTTCCTTCCTAGATTTGATATTCTGTTCATAATTTGGTTAATTTTTTATTTTTTGCAGTTAGCTGTTTGCTTTGCTTTGTTGAATTTTAATTTTTGTTGTTCTCTTAATCTTTCCAGTTATATTTTGACCATTTAAATGTTTATAATAAATTAATATCATAATATTCTGTGTAGGCCCTACAAAAGTAGAAAAAAAAGTGTATTTGCATTGAGTTGTACTTTATTCCAGAAGTCAACATTCGCTGCTTTATTTTTTAATAAAGTGGCAATCTATTATCACTGGTCTAGGCTACCAACTCTTAACCCTTTCAGCACCAGTATGATGTACGCCGTACGGCATAAATCTTTACAAATTTTATTGCTGTGCCGTATGGAGTACATCACGGAAGTAGCGCGATATTTCATTCCCATACACCTATAAGACGTACGCTGTATGTCATATTTTAAAAGCACCAGAACTCTTCTGTTTACAAGCATATCGGCAATTGCTGGGCATAATCGGATTCAGCATTGAAAAATCTGGCCTACTAAGCTTGAAACGAACAAAATATTTTACTGCTAGCAAATACAGTAGAACTGATAATAGCGATTTTACAAAAGTGAAAGTTCACAAACATGGACGCTGCCGAACCATATACATCTGGTGTAAAAAGAGCACGAAAATTCTTGTTTGAGTTGAATTTATTCAACTTGAATGATTCTGATGATTCTTTTTAGTGAGATTCTGGTAATTTTTACTTTTAGTGCCATCGAGTATGTATAATATGTGTATTTTCATACCATTTAGAGTTAGGGTTATAATAATAATAGCCCCTTCAGTCATAACTGACTATGGGAATGCGCCCCTGAGGTGACAGCCCTCAGCTGCTTATTTTCCTGGTGCTCCTTTCGACGTTTTCTCCTCACCTCTGCTTCTTGTGTGAGCCTCTCTTCGCCCAATCTGAGGTGGTGCCGTAAATAGCATCGCCACTTAGTGCGATCGGCAGCTTCATCCTCCCATGTTGCTGGATCCATGTCCAGTGCCCTCATATCTCTCTTGCACACATCTTTGAACCTCAGCTGTGGTCGCCCAACTGTTCTCTTGCCATCTGCTAATTGTCCATAGAAGATATCTTTTGGGATGCGACCATCTTCCATGCAGCGAACATGGCCAAGCCAGCGAAGTCTGCACTGTCTAAGAAGCGTATACATACTTTGAAGGCCAGCACATGACAACACCTCGACATTTGTCACTTTATCTTTCCACGAGATGTCGAGGATGCGGCGTAGACACCGCAAATGGAAGGTATTGAGCCTTCTTTCTTGCTTAGCATAGGTCGTCCAGGTCTCGCTGCCATATAGGAGTGTGCTGGTGACGCAGGCATTATATACCGCAGCTTTGGTCTTCATTGTGAGTTTAGAGTTTCCCCAAACACGCGATGTGAGGCGGGCAAAGGTAGCTGCAGCTTTGCCAATGCGGCTGTCGATTTCTGTATCCAGTGAGAGTTTGTCATTGATGGTAGACCCTAGGTATGTGAAGTGGTGCACCACTGCCAATTCATAGTTATCGATAGTGATAACTGGTGCAGCACCCACATCCTGACTCAGCACATTCGTTTTCTTTAGACTTATTGTGAGGCCAAAGTCCTTGCATGCTTTAGTGAAGCGATTCATCAAGCTCTGAAGCTCCTGTTGGCTTTGAGTGACGACTGCAGCATCATCAGCGAACAACAAGTCTCTTATAGTGACCCTTCTGATTTTTGTTTTTGCCTTCAGCCTTGAAAGATTAAACAGACGGCCATCTGACCTAGTGTGAAGGCATATTCCTTCAGTTGCATCTCTGAATGCATGTTTCAAGAGTAAGGCAAAGAAGATTCTGAAGAGGGTCGGAGCCAGAACACAGCCTTGTTTAACGCCACTTCGTATATCAAAGAGCTGTGACGTGCTTCCAGCATATTGGACTGTTCCCTTCATGCCGTCATGGAATGACTTTATCATTTCCAGCATTTTAGAAGGGCAGCCTATTTTCAGGAGGATTTTAAAGAGTCCATCCCTACTAACCAGGTCGAATGCTTTTGTGAGGTCTATAAAGGCAATATATAATGGTCTTTTCTGCTCTCTTGATTTTTCCTGAAGCTGGCGGAGAGAGAAGATCATGTCTGTTGTTGATCTGCCAGCTCGGAATCCACACTGTGACTCTGGATATATGCGCTCAGCTAACTTGTGTAGTCGCATTAAGATGACTTTGGCAAAAACCTTACCAACAATACTAAGAAGAGAGATGCCTCTGTAGTTATTGCAATCACTTCTGTCTCCTTTATTTTTATACAGTGTTACAATCTTGGCATCTCGCATGTCTTGAGGAATAGTTGTCTCTTCCCAGCACTGGCACAGCATCCTATGCAAGGGATGTAATAGCGTGCTCTTACAGCATTTGATTAAATCAGGAGGAATCCCATCACTGCCTGGTGCTTTGCCAGAGGCCAAGCTATCAATGGCCTTGCTGAGTTCCTCTAATGTTGGTTCGGCATCCAGCTCCTCCATAGTTGGCAGACTGTTGACACCATCAAGGGCTGCAGGCGTAACGGTATTGTCTCTAGCGTAAAGCTCAGAGTAGTGCTCGACCCACCTCTCCATCTGCTTACCCTTATCGGTTAGCTTCTCTCCGCTGATGGTTTTTAGCGGTGCAGTCTTACTTTTATGGGGGCCAAGTGCTTTCTTTATACCGTCATACATTTGTCTAATGTTGCCTGTTTGCGCTGCGATCTGGATGCTCTCACTGAGCTGGAGCCAGTAGTCATTTGCACAGCGTCGAGCAGTTTGTTGAACTTTGCTTCTCGTAGCCCTCAGGATCTGTAGGGTTCTGGCACTCGGTGAACGTTTGTATTCATTCATAGCACTGCGCTTAGCTTCAATGACAGGTGCCATCACATCTGATGAAGCATCAAACCAGTCATTTGACTTTGCTGATTTCTTACCAAAGGTGGCAAGTGCAGTACTTTGAATGGTGTTCCGTAGATGCTCCCAGGTCTCTGTAATAGTATCACCATGCTGAGGGCTACTGAGCACTTTCTCGAAGGTCGCAGTGAATTGAGCGATCATGAAAGGGTCTGACATCTTGCTGGTATCAATGCGTGGTTTCCCTTCATGTCTGACACGATAGAGTTTTCTTGGTTGTGCTCTGATTTTGCAGCAAACCAAGGAGTGATCTGTATCACAGTCTGCACTATGGTACGAGCGCGTGGAGAGCACAGACCTGAGGAGTGGCCTTCTGACGAGAATCAGGTCAAGTTGGTGCCAGTGCTTGGATCGTGGGTGTCTCCATGACACCTTATGCTGGGGTTTTGTCTGAAAGTAGGTGTTGGTCACGCAGAGGTCATGGTGGACGCACAACTCTAAGAGCCGTTGTCCATTTTCATTCATCTTGCCAATACCAAACCTGCCCAGACATGAAGGCCATGAAACATTATCGGCACCCACTCTAGCATTAAAGTCACCAAGGAGAACAAGCTGTTCTTGCCTAGGTATGCTTTTGATAATTGCTGTTAGATTCTCGTAGAACTCATCTTTAGCTTCTGAGGCAGAGTACAGAGTAGGAGCATACACACTGACAAGGGTGATGGGACCTGTGCTAGTTTGCAGGCGGAGCATTAACAGGCGTTCTGATCCATTCTCGCCTGGTTCAACCATTTTAGTTAGCGATTTTTTGACCGCAAAACCTACTCCATGTTCTCTAGCTTTATTAAGATCTTTCCCTTGCCAATAAAATGTGTAGTCCTTCTCGCTCACCGTTCCAGAGCCCGCCAGGCGCGTTTCCTGAAGTGCAGCTATATCCACCTGAAGTCGTTTAAGCTCATCATTAATTATGGCTGTCTTCCTTACATCGTTTACATCCTGTAGGTTTTCGGATAGTCCAGTCAACATAGTCTGGACGTTCCAGCAACCCAATCTGAGAGTTTGCTTATTTCTATTTTTTCGATAATTGCTTGGTGCAAAATTTTTCTGTCCACAGTTCGGGTTTGACCCTAATCCCCATGCACCCAATGGGGAAAGCAGACAGTGGCGGGACAACACCTTATTGACTGGGGGCTGCCCAGCTTGAAGCGGGCGGTAGCTGTCCAGTGAGATCCTAGAACCTCTCCCACTATCAGAAGTAGCCCCTGGCACCATGCCCTACACTAAACCTAATCCTAACTCAATACACATATTATACGAGGGGCGTTCAGAAAGTAATGCACCACATCGTTTTTCTCAGCTAATAATGAAGATAGAAGCATGAAATTTTGCACACTTCAAATATGGCATGTGCCAATTGTGTGCACCAAATTGCACTGCAACCAGCCAAATAATACGGCTGCCCTAAACCGTTGAAATGTAGCGTGTTAGCAACTTGCGTTATAAACAGCAAATTGTGATAGAATTTCTCGTTGCAGAGAAGGAAACTGTTTTTAACATTCACAAGCGTCTATGTGATGTGTATGGAAGTTTTGCAGTCAACAGGAGTACAGTCAGTCGCTGGGTTCAGAGAATCAAAGAATCAGGAAGTGGAGATACGGAGCTGCTTGATCGGCCGCGCTGTGGACGTCCTGCCACAGCCACCAATGCAGAAATATTGAAATGCGCTGAGGGCATTATTCTTACTGATAGGCGAATCACTACTCAAGAATTGGTCTTACCAATGCTCAGTCAGCATTGGTAGTGCAAATGCAGTTATAAAAACTCTCGGATTTTCTAATGTTTGCGCAAGATGGGTTCCTCAAAGTCTCACAAATGACCACCGATTGCAAAGGAAAGCAATTTCTTCTGAATTGTTGGAGCGTTTCAATGCTGATGGAGAGAACTTTTTGGCTAAGATCGTTACAGGTGATGAAACCTGGGCACATCATTTTGAACCTGAGACAAAAAGACAGTCAATGGAGTGGCATCATCCGCAATCACCACGAAGAAAGAAATTCAAGACAATTCCTTCAGCTGGAAAGGTCATGATCACTGTCTTTTGGGACATTGAAGGTGTGATTCTTGTGGACGTTATGCCAAGAGGTGAGACAATCAATTCGCAAGCTTACATTAAGACATTGATAAAACTCAATCAACGTTTTCGCAGAGTTTGACCACACAAGAATCCAGCAGACCTGCTTCTCCTTCACGACAATGCGCGACCTCACACAAGTCTGGCAATACGGGAAGCAATCGCCAAATTGGGTTGGACTGTACTACCCCATCCACCCTATAGTCCCAATTTGGCACTTTCTGACTTTCATCTATTTGGTACACTTGAAGATGAACTCCGTGGGACAAGGTTTGGAGATGATGAAGGAGTGATTCATGCAGCGAAGAAATGGCTACATGATCAAGACAAAATCTGGTACGGGCTAAGAATACATGCACTTGTTTCGCACTGGCATAAAGCCGTACAAGTTGACGGGGATTATGTTGAATAATACCGATGTTTACAAGACATATCCATGTATATTGTGTATTAATTTCATGCTTTTTGAATAAACAGCTCCTGATAAAAACGATGTGGTGCATTACTTTCTGAACACCCCTCGTACATACTCGACGGCACTAAAGGTAAAGATTACCCAGATTCAGAGTATGTGTAGTCTAGTTCAGAATCAGACTGATGTAGATTTAGATTTGGAGCAAAGTGATAGTGAACGGCTTGCTAAAATGAGGAAAGTGAATGACAGTGAAAGGCTTGCTAAAACGAGGAAAGTGATTGATAGTGTTAGTAGTAACATTCGATCTAGATCTAGTTCACTCAGTTTAGATCAAAATAATTCATCGGTGAAAGGAAAGGCAGTGAAAACAAGATCTGCACCTAAATAAGGAAAGAAAATGTCGAGATCTAGACCATGGAATAAAAAAATTGATGAGGAAGAACGTCACCTAACAGACCCTGGTAACCAGAGGCAGGGGAAGAAAATAATGTAGATGCAAATGTAAGTCATGAAGGAGACAAGAGAACCATGCTGCCCAGCCTGAGTTTACAGCACAGTCTAGTCTACTCTTTGATCATACTGATTTTCTGAATGAAAACTTTTAGATACTAATAGTGAATGAGACAAACAGCAAGCCGGGTTTGTGCCTTGGGGAATGCTTTGAAACTTACCACACTCAGCCCAACCTGTAACTGTAAAAATGTAAGCAAACTCAAGAAAACAAGTGCCAGCAGTGTTTCCACGTTCTTTTATCATAATAAAATGAAAACAACAAAGCTTTTGTGGCTCATACAAATAATTTTTGTTTATTTTTTTTCTCAATTTTCATTTTTGTACGTACCCTGTGACCTTGACTTATGTTGGCCTTGATTAGCATATTCTGAAACTTTGTTTTATGCTCTTTCATAATATATATACTTTTAATGGGTTTCCTTTTATGATAAACTGTTTACAGTCAAATTAAAAATATGACCCCTAAAATTACAATTATCTTGTCGTTCAGTGGAACGAACTAAGCTGAAAATGGTGTTGTCATTTGGAATGAAAAACCTGTCGTTGCGAAAGGGTTAAATAATAATTTTGTAAATTTTTGGTGCTACGTTTTTCTTCCTAGATTTGATATTCTGTTCATAATTTGGTTAATTTTTTGCTGTTAACTGTTTGCCTTGCTTCGTTGCATTTTTTTTAAGCGTTCTCTTAATCTTTCCAGTTATATTTTGATCATTTAAATATTTCCAATAAATTAATCTCATAACATTCTGTGTAGGCCCTTCATGACTAGAAATAAAGTTTGTGCATAAACTTTGCTGCTTTGTTTTTTAATAAAGTGGCGATCTATTATCACTCTTCTAGCAACTTTTAATAATAATTTTATAAATTTTGGTAGCACGTTTTTTTTTCATCCTAGATTCATTATTCTGTTTATAATTACTGTTTGCTGTTAGCTGTGCTTCGTTGTACTATTTAATCATTCTCTTCATCTACAAAGATTATTAGTTGAAACATTTCATCCATTGAATGATGGCTGAGCCTACTTAAAGAAACAAAAGCTTGCAGGTCATGGTAAGTTTCAGGCCGATTGGTTTAGACTCTTCCCTGGCATTGTAGATGCATCCAAGTTAGGATCAACCCATGTTTTTTTGTAGATTATGCAGCAAAGATATTAAAGTAGTAGCTTCAGGATTATATGCTGAACGTACGTTCTAAATCAAAATTGCATGAACAAATGTTTGCAATGAAGAAGGGAGCATCTATTAAGACTTTTGCTCAGCCAAAGCAGGAAGAGGAAGGCATTACAAGGGCTGAAGATTTATTAGCCCATTTCATTGCCCAGCATAACTTAACTGCATCTGTTGCTGATCACGTTTGTGACTTGGCGCCTGTAATGTTTCCTGACAGTGATATTGCCAGACAGTTCCAGTCAAAGAGGACCAAGACAACACTTATTATTAAAAACTGCCTGGCTCCAACTGCAACAGAACCAGTGATAAAGCTGTGCAGGGAAACACCCTTCTCATTAACTCATTAACTACTGCAAGCTGATGGGGGCGGCTTACGAAAGAAACACATTTGAACGGCAAACCGCTCCGATCAGCTTTCTAAGTTTAGTAAGATAACGAATGAAATATATGACGAAACACATTCTGATCTGGTTCGAGATTTTAATTTAACACCGGAAAACAACATTCCAAAGCGTGGGTAAATTTGTGTCTCTCAAAAGTGATATTATATTCATATTTATCATACGTTTCAGGTTAGTTACCAAATCGCAAAACTGTTTACTATGGCAACGAAGGATAGCGCCACAAAAAAACGCATGTACACCTCGTCTAACTGCTGAACAGGCTAGAAACTTATTTCAGCAATTGATTAATAGCTCTAGCGATGATGAAAACAATGTGGACATTTATTCAGGTAGGCCTAGTGAATTTTATGGCAGTGATAACAGTAGTAGTGACAATTCAAGCAATGAAGATATTAGAAGTCCTGGGCCATCAGTGGGTCATAAAAGAGCGAAAACCTTGGTTAGAGTTACCAATAGTGCAGGAAATACTGTAGGCCTAGGCCTAACTAAAATAAGAGAACAATGGGAGCAAGTGACTGAGGGTGAAACAACAAATAGTTTTTATTTTGATCCAACTCATGAACCAGATTTGCAAGCAAATCTTTATGCAACTTCCTCTATGCTTGATTGCTGGCTTACATTGCTGACACCAGATGTTTTACATTCTTTGGTCAAAGTAATAAATGACTATGCTGAAGTAAAGAATTCAAAACCCCCATCTTCAAACAGATCTTCATCTGCTGCTTGGAAACCTGTCACTGACTATGAGCTTTTGAAATTTTTCGCAGTAACAACTGCGATGGGTTTAGATAAAAAAGCCATCGGTAAAAGATTATTGGGCACATACACCTCATAATTATACACCCTGGTATGGCAATATGTTTTCAAGATCTAGGTTTGAAATAATTTACCATACAATGATGCATGTTGGAGATGCTGATTCAGAAGGAAAGGACAAAATAGAGCCTTTTTTAAATTTGCTCGTTGCGAAATTCCAGGATGCATTTTATCCATTTCAGAATTTAGCCATTGATGAAATGGTTATTGGGTATAATGGATGCTGGAAACACAAGCAGTACAATGCAACAAAGCCAAGCAAGTATCACATTAAAACCTTTGGATTGTGTGATTCTGCCACTGGATATGTCTATTCTGTATTGACATACTTTGGGAAGAATACATCATATATTCTTGCTAATGACTCTACAACAAGTCAGGCGGTGAAGGTATTTGATTTCTTGCTGCAAGGAATTGGGAAGGGCCACCATGTATTTGCTGACAGATATTACACTGTGGATACACTGATAACCTATCTGTTGAGTAGGGGCATTCATTATACTGGCACAGTCAACATCAACAGAAAAAAATTTCCACTTCAACTGAAGACCCTCTCCCTCCATCATTGAGAAGCCAGGTGGTACAAAAATGGTGATGGATCTCAGATATGTGTTGCTTGGCGAGACAAAAAGGCAAAGAAACCATGTATTGTTGTGTCCACTGAAACATCAGTTGAGATGGTGCAAGTCACAACTCGACATCATAACTTAGTCGAAAAAAAAAACCCAAACCAGTACCCCAGTTCAATTTTTGCATGAATGGATGTGACAACAATGATCAAATGGTAGCTTACTATGGCAATTTCCAAAGAAAAACTAGAAAATGGTGGAAGAAAATTTTCTACTGGATTATAGAGGTGTCCCAGGTAAATGCCCATATATTGTACACCCTCAGTCATGCTGATGAGAAGTCAGTGTCATTGAAATTTTTCAAAGACAAACTGATTGATCAGTTGACTGAGAAGGCTGCCTCCATAACTCCACCTGATCTAGTAGATACCAGTAGCAACAAGAAAGGTAGGAAATTGTTAGGAAACAAAGTTAAAAGATTTGAGGGTGCAAAGCACATTGTGGATTACACCGACAAAGATAGGAACTGTATAGTGTGCTCAACACCTGCGAAACGAGTCCGAACAAATTTTTATTGCATCGGTTGCCCCGAAAAGCCCCATCTCCATCCAAAGAGCTGTTTTAGGCTGTACCATACGCATGATCCTTCAGCTGTAACTTACTAAAGACATTGACATACTGTAAATAAGTTATAGATGTTGTGTTTTGTCAAAGGAGCTATTTATTCAAAATTTCTGAGATTTTTTGGAAGTGGTGTAGGTGTGATAATGTAAGTCATTAATAGTGTATTTATTAGCTATTGTGTGTGTTCTTGGGCTTGTTTTTCTTGTCATTGGATATATACTACATGAAAATCACCAAGAAAAGAAATTAGCTGCCTCAGGAACAAGCAAGTTCCAGGTAAGTTGATATTTTAAAGAAAATGTTGCATGCTTTTTCTTTCTTTCAATCATTTTTCATTACTAATAATATCTAACATATTAAGTAAACTTTCCTTTTATCAGCTTTAGGCAACAGTACATTCATTTGTCATCAAAATGACATATCAGTAATAAAAATCTGTTTAAAATTAATAAATCTGCAGCTTAAGTTCTCCAAACAGTTACAGGGAGAAAATGAGGAAAAAAATTTCAGACATTTTTTGGGAAGTGGCACAGGTGTGATAATGTAAGTTACCAATAGTGTAAATATTAGTCAGTGTGTGTGTTCTTGGGCTTGTTTTTCTTGTTATTGGTATATACTACATAATAATCACCTTAAGAAAGGTATTACCTACCATAGAAACAAGAAATTTGAACATAAGTTGATAATTTGGAAACAAATTTGAATTGATTTTTGTCTGTCAATCATTTTACATTACTAATAATATCTACCATACTAAGTAAACTTTCCTTTTATCAGCTTTAGGCAACAGTGCATTCATTTATCAACAAATTGACATATCAGTAATAAAAATCTGTTTAAAATTAATAAATCTGCAGCTTAAGTTCTCCAAACACTTACAGGGAGAAAATGAGGAAAACATTTCAGACATTTTTTGGGAAGTGGCATAGGTGTGATAATGTAAGTTACCAATAGTGTAAATATTAGTCAGTGTGTGTGTTCTTGGGCTTGTTTTTCTTGTTATTGGATATACTACATAATAATCACCTTAAGAAAGGTATTACCTACCATAGAAACAAGAAATTTGAACATAAGTTGATAATTTGGAAACAAATTTGAATTGAATTTTGTCTGTCAATCATTTTACATTACTAATAATATCTACCATATTAAGTAAACTTTCCTTTTATCAGCTTTAGGCAACAGTACATTCATTTATCATTAAAATGACATATAGGCTAATTCATAAAAATATGTTTAAAATTAAGAAAACTACAGATTAAATTCTTCATACACCTACAGAATGAAAATGGGAACAAAATTTAATTCGGCCACAGTGTGTTTTTTAATTCGGTAGTTAATGTGTTAATGGTTGATGAGTCAAATGACAAGAAAACAGAGATGAGGTTAGCTATTATGGTGCGAGTTTTTGAAGAAGGATTGGGACCAAGAACGAGATTGTTGGAAATGCCTATATCCAGTGGTGGAACCAGTGAGGTGATATTCAGTAACGTTGATATCTGTTCACAAAATTTCATATTCCATGGACAAATTGCATACCCTTTGCTAGTGACAACTGCAATGTCATGGTGGGGAAATCAAACTCAGTACTTACCAGGATCAAGCAGAGGAACTCTTATGTTTTTAGTATTGGGTGCAAGAGAACAGGTAATGTTCAGCTTTAGTGCCAGCGAGTTCTTATTGTAAAGATCGTTTACTTTGTACTTGGCTTCGGTGTTAACGAAAAAGTATCGCATTGCAAACAATCGTACGATATACATTTCGACTTTAACCAAGATTTCTTAAATAGTATACTATTGCTTTCTCTTGTTATGAACAACAGAGAAAACTAATATTACATTATTCCTTCTTCTTTCTTCTTTGATCCATAGCCACCGACCGTCAAAGCAGTCAGTGGCCATCACGCCTGGTGGCATCTTGTAGGGTAGCAACAAAATGATTCCACTGTTCAGTCGGTGGCCATCCTTCGTACAGTGCCCCAGCTTGGGTTCATTCATTGCATCTCGGCTTCCACTGTTCTTCGCCAGGTTGTTTTTGGTCGGCCTCTCTTTCGCTTTCCTTCGGGTGTCCATAGCATAGCTGTGCTTGTAATGGGATCAGAGTCCGTTCTGAGGACGTGGCCAACCCAACTCCAGATTATTTACAGCCATACAATTCCTCCATAACTGTGGAACTGATGGTAAGAATATATAGACCTAGAGAATTGCACAATATGGTTAAACAGAATATAACAAGAACAAACATTAATAAATATTTAAGGATCAAAGATGGCGTGAGTAAAAAGGGGTTGCCTGATGGGGTGCTTATATCAATGAATGATGATATGGTATTGATGACGCTCAAGCTTAAACTTAAAAAGAACTATAATCAAAACAGATGTTCTCAGTTAAGATTCAATTTAGACAAACTGAAAGATCCAGAAATCGCGGGAATCTTTGAGGCAACTGTTGGAGGAAAATTCGCAGCTCTCAACTTTTTGGAGGATGATATCAACTCAATCACAGAGAACATGAAAGACGTGCTCATTGAATCAGCAACAGAAATACTTGGTAAAAGAAAGAAAATCAACAAACCATGGGTTATGTGATGATGTCCAAATGATACAACGTTAAAATATCTCCAAAATTAACGATGAAATGTAGGGTTAAAAAATAATGCGTAAGATACTAGGAGACATGATCGCCCATGCCCGACTTTCCCACCGCCATTTAAAATTATCGAGTTAGAAGTGCAGACGGAACGTTTACCCTTGTAAACGGGAGAGAACGGAGGACACAAAAAAGAAACATATGACTGAACCGTGTTTGAAGTTCAAACGGCAAAAAAGACGCAAGGAGGGGGGTGAAAGGAAAAAAATTCTTGTCCCGAGTTGACATAAAAGTAAGGAAATGGACAAGAAATGGACATTAGCGCTGGATCGAGACAGTCATTTCTTGGACGATTTTCGATACTTGGTCTTTATTTGAATGCAGCGGCAAAACATAGGATGGAAGGATCTCGAACTAAATTCAAAATTTAAACTTGAGAAAAAAAATACGTTTTTCTTAATAATAGAGTTATGAAAATAAAACCTAGCTAGTTTGATGGCCCATTGTGAGCAGAGAAATAATATGCTTTCAATTATACAGACGGATAGATAATAAGGAAGATATTGACAAAAGACTGTATTGATCATAACAGACAAGATACTGCACTGATAAACCCATGTCACTTCTTCTTCTTCTTCTTCTTGCGATCGCATCTTTGATGATTACACCGTCAGACGAGTTCTCATGATGAATTCGACTGTTGTTTGAAGTTCCTCTTTAACTCCATATAGCTTTGAGTTTAGTGTTGAGTCATTCGGCCAGTATATCTTTCTTAACTGGTCATACAGAGGACAGTCCTGTAGAACATGCTCAGCAGTTTGTTCGTTTAATCCACATGTGCACAGTGGTGAAGCAGACAATCGTAGCTTGTGCATGTGTTTATTCAGTTTGTTATGCCCTGTCCTGAGTCGAAAAATAGTTATCTGTCCCTGCCGGTCGAGAGTGTGATAGTCGTCTTTGGGTTGGTTCTGTTCTCTTCTGATAGTCTGGATAGCTCTCTTTTTCTCAAAGTATGTGACTTCATTATCTTCTTGTTCACATTCTCCTCCCTTTTTTGCAAGTTTATCTGCCTTTTCATTTCCGGGTACACCACAATGAGATGGTACCCACTGAAGTATGGTTCTCTTTTTGGCAGCTACCTTGTTTAGTTCATTTCTCAGATGCGGGAGTTTACCACCCTTGAGAGCTTGCAGGACAGACAGTGCATCTGTGAGGATGACTACCTGGTGGCAGTCAGAGTTGGTGTTATAAATCATATTTGCAGCTTGCTCTAGAGCTTGAACCTCAGCTGTATAGTTGGAACAGAATTTACCAGTGGGAATGTGCCTAGTCTCATAGTGGTTGTCAGGATATGAGATAAAGATACCGGCACCTCCATTCCTAACAGCATTTGTTGCTGATCCATCTGTATAGGCATGTATCCATGATTGATCGGGATAGCTTTCTTGGATCATACTCAATGTAGCAGTTCGTTTTTGCAGATCATTATACTCACATCCACTTGTGAGACCACTGACTGATGTATTAATTTGGAGGGCACTGCTGGCCTGCTCCCATGGTACAGGGTATAGGGTGGGCTTCAGTGGTGTTGTCTTCATGGATAGGTCTTCTTGATGCTGTCTTATAAGTCTTTTCCCCCGATGCACAAAGCTGCTACGCTTTAGACGTCCCAATGCCAGATCATCTAGTCTTGCCTTCATTGGGTGCATTGGCATTGTAACTGTCTTTTTTTTCTTGTTGAGGTGATCACTGGCCCAAGACAGTTTACATGTTGTTAGATGTGTAGTGCGAGCGTATGATGAGTTGAGTGTGGGTGCGAATGAAGACGCGAATGTGTTTAGGCTCGTATAGATGTAGATCCTGCAACCCATACTCTCACATGCAGTAATCAAGGATGCTTTGACACTGCAGGCATGTTTCAAGACATTTATTGACGGGAACACACATAATATCAACAGGAACAGTCAGTGTAACAAGGTCATGCTGACCTGACATCGATAGGTATACATTTGGCATTCAAAAAGGTAAACATCAGAATAGACGTGCATGGTCAATAGCAAAGTTCTTCAATAATGACAGTTCGTAGCGTCGCCCTTGGCGTCTCTGACTAAACGCGTCAGATGCCTTAGTTACCTTGACACACAGGTGCAACTTGGCACTCCCGCCAATTGCACATATCAGGCTGTAGTATAATAGCCGAAAGCACAGGCCTCGTTCTGACGTCGGCCGTGTACTTCTGTTAAATAGGTTATCATCAACCCTGCAGTAATACTTATTGTAGATAGAAGTTCCGCCAATCTGCGGCTCCCACAATATATCTTCGTCACTGGATTTCTGGACAATATAAGACTAACAGTCTTGGATGGCTACCTCGAGCACAAATATATAAGTTCTGAAATAGCGGATCCGTGAACTGCTGTTCACCCTAGGTAATCCTTTACATGTTCTGCCACCGAAAAGCGTAATAATGCATAAAGGTCGGTATTACCTGGTAAATGAATCCTCAGAACTACACAAGGAATTCTGTCGTCATCCCGACGCACAGAGATTCACTGGGGAAAACTGCCATAGCAGTTACTTCGAAGATTCTCCCCGAAAAACAATGGACTCTTGGTCCCTTCAGAAAAACAGGACCTCCCGGCTTCCCGGAAGTATATCTCACTCCCGCTTAAAAAACCTTCCAATAGGCCCACGCCGAACTGTCAACCTCTGACCCTACAGGTCAAACACAATGAATGAATAAACAAGGGAAGACAACCCCTAATCAACCTGACATCGCAGGTAAAGACACAATTATACTTATGATACAAACATAAGCAAATAACTTGACAGATGACTCCGTCGAAAATGACAGCAACATTACTACCACCCCCTGTAAAAAAAAAAAATGCAATTTTTTTTTTTTAATATGTTCATGAGCAAGATAGCACCAGTATCACTTCTGTGCTCATGCAAACAATGAACCTAATATCAGGTACAATAGAAGAGGGTACAAATCATCTCCCAACATAGGAGAAAATATTTCCTTTAAGCCAAACAAACTAAGGGATACCATTCAAGAAACCTAAGTTGCTGGCAATACCAATCATATATCAAACATTACTAAATAATATAATCATAGCAATATACAAATGTCAATGCTATTTTAGCAACATATCACTGATGGATGGACAAAATGAAATTTGTTAAATTATCTAAACATCATCCAAATACATTTGTATTACAACATATTATGATATTAAGGACAGACCTAAGTCTGAAAATATATCAGGAAAAACTAGGACACAAGATTTAACTGGAATCATGTGGGCATCTAGACAATATGTCCGCCATCACATTATCCGAACCACGGATAGCTCGCACCGTGAAATGGAAAGGCTGAAGAGCAATAGCATAACGAGTAGATCTCGAGCTCTTCAAATCCTTACTTTGCCTAGCCGTAAGAGCTTTTTGGTCGGTTTCCATAAAGAAATGCGCGCCCAGGAGGAATCTTTGTAGCTTAAGAATGGACCAAACCATAGCCAACAATTCACGGTCCAAAACGAGTAATTCCTTTCTGCCGCATTCAGCTTCCTAGAAATATACATTACAGGATGCAGAGTTCCTGAATATTCCTGCATTAGTGCCGCTCCAATGCCAGTGGAAGAGGCATCACTACGAAGGACAAAAGTCTTATCAATCGTCGGTAGTCTTAAGATAGGATGAGATGAGAACAAATTCTTAACCTGATCCAATGAAGATTGGCATTCTTGGGACCAACGCACCATATTAGGAGAACCCTTTTTCAATAACGTTGAAAGTGGTGCCATAATGGAGGACAGATTCTCAATGAATCTTCCATAGAATTGTATCAATCCCAAGAGACTACGCACTTGCTTTTTTGTCTTCGGAACCGAGATATTTAATATCTTTGAAATGTTTTGGTCCTCTGTCTTCAACAGACCATGACCAACTCGATGACCTAGGAAGGAAATTTCACTAAACCCAACAAAAGCTTTAGAGGGTTTAGCAGTCAAACTATGCTCACGTAGAGTAGATAGCAATTCCTTCAGACCCACATAGTGTTCTTCCCAAGTATCGCTGAAAAGACAGATGTCGTCTAAATATGCAATGACATCTGCACGATCTGATAGAATTCGTCGCATCATGCGCACGAAAGTCGCTGGGGCGTTCATAAGCCCGAAAGGCATAAAATTCCATTGAAACAGACCCCTAGGTGTCGAAAAAGCAGTGAGAGGTTTGGCATGTTCCGTCAATGGGACTTGCCAATAACCTTTCGACAAGTCTAGTTTAGTAAAGAATTTAGCTTTAGAAAGTCTAATAAGTAGATCATCTAATAACGGCATAGGTTCAGCATCGAACTTCGTAACTTGATTTAATTTGCGATAATCAACGCAAAGACGTATGTTATTGTCTTTCTTTCGAACAATAACTATCGACGAAGAATAAGCTGAAGTGGATGGTTCAATTATTTGTAGTTGAATCATTTCATCCAATTCTTTCTCGACTTGTGCTTGAAAATGAATAGGTATTGGGTATGGTCTTACTCTGATCGGATTACGATCAGTAAGTATGATGTCATGTTCTATGACATCTGTGTGTCCAGGAATGTCGGTAAGGACATCCTGATATGATTGTAACGTAGAGGATACTTGACGTTGTTCCTCAAAAGACAAGTTAGAAGAGACTGTAACGTCTCTCCACGATTCCGTTGAAATAAGTGGAATCGTAGGAAGAGGTAAGTTCACGTCAGAAAAAATAGTTTCCTCATCCTGTATAACGGACAGGGATGAGATGTGACCATGTTGAACTGGAGAGTCGTCCGTCGCCTGGAAAATAGGCTGTAAATAGTCTGGACGTTCAATAAACTCTGTTAACATATTTATATGGAAGGTTTTATGCCTTCCATCCACATCGACAATATAGTCGACATCAGAAATTTTCGAGACTATAGTGTATGGACCCTTCCAAGAAATGAGAAGTCTATTCTCTCTTGAGGGCAGTAAGACATATGCTTTGTCTCCAGGACAAAGTTGACGTAGGCGTCTTTTCTTATTAGCAAATCGCCTAGCTTTTTCTTTCGCAAATTCGGAAGATGAAGTTGCTAACCTGCACGATTCGATAATCTTTTCTCTAAGAGCTATAACATATTCATATGACGATTGTGTATCATCGTCAATATTATCGGAAGTTATCAAATCGTGTAACAAGGACATTGGCCCGCGCGGTTGCGCGCCAAAGACAAGTTCGAAAGGAGAAAACCCTGTATGCTCGTTGGGAACCTCTCTATAGGCAAAGAGGACTGCAGGTAAAACCCTGTCCCAATCTTCAGGATGATCCTCCGTTATCTTGCCAAGTAAGTTCTTTAGTGTCCTGTTAAGACGTTCTACCAATCCATTGGACATTGGATGATAAATACTACTGAGAGACCTTTTAATGTCTAGCGTAGCCATTACCTGAGACATAACGTCCGAAATTAACTGAGTGCCGTGATCCGACAGTATTTCTCCGGGGAATCCCAGACGAGAAAATACGAGCCAAAGAGCATCAGCGATATCGACAGTTGATATGCTCTTCAGAGGAATAGCCTCTGGCCAACGCGTGCACATGTCCACGCAAGTGAGGATAAATTGGTGTCCTCTGGCTGACTTAATTTTGAACGGACCAATGATGTCTATAGCCATTTTCTGAAACGGCCGAATCGGAATATCTGCAGCCTGAATAGGAGCAGCATGTCTCGGACCTCTAGACTTGACCTCTTGACAAATTTTGCAAGATCGGCAATAAATTCGGATGTCTTTATTCACGAATGGCCAAAAGAATGACGCAAGGACTCTAGTTTTAGTTCTGGAAAAACCCATGTGTCCCGCACACTGAGAATCGTGTGCATGCCGAAGAATTAAGGCTCTCATACACTTAGGCACAAGAATTTGCGAGTGCATAGACTTGTCCGAGTGTTGTACCATTCGTACCAATATACCATTCTTCATAGTGATATACGATTTGTGATTCGTATTTTGATTGGGATCCCCTTTCTTTGCAAGAAGGAAGTATTTCTTCAAAGAAGGATCCTCTTCTTGACGTTTAACAAACGAGTCATGGGAAATCACCAAGTGCTCGTCTTGGCTATCAACTTCATTACTATTATCAGATGAAGTTGGGGGATTAAGAGCTTGAGCTCTTGTCACCACTGCATTGACCGTTTGAATGTTTTTTTCTTCCCAACTAGAAATTTGTTGCGGGGTGCATTCCTTAACCCCATGAATACGACCGATTATAAGATCCGCAATAGGATTAGGAAGAAGACATGCATGGACATCTCCTGTGAAGAAAGGAGTGTCAATCCTAATAATAGCAGTAGGATAGCTTTCCATAGTACCACCAAATGTAACACATTTGATTGTTTTTCCCGTGGCACAGCAAGGATCTATCAGAGACTCCTTAACCCCGACGGTAGTACATCCCGAATCGAAAAGTACTGAGACTAGCCTATCATTTATTAGACCTTTATGTAAGATGAGAGATCCTCTCCCATCATGCGCAACTGTAGCAGGTAGAGCAGGAAGAGGGTGACCACAACTTAGCGTAGATACAGTTGATGAATCGAACAATGTTAAGCATTGGGGGCATTCAGTTGCTCTCCCAAAATCGAAAGCACAACCAGTGATAGCCCTAGAGTTACCACTATCATTTGCTGTATTACAGGCTCCATCAAACTCTTGTTGTGCAGAGTTTGCCTGTTGGTAAGGTCTTTTCTTGTTAAACCTAGGTCTACCTCGATTATCATTTCCCCTGTAGTTATTTTGACTATCATTTCCCCTGTAATTATTTCGATTATCATTTCCCCTGTAATTGTGATCATATTGTCTATTGTACTCATCATTCCGGTTTGAATCCCGGTTTCTAAATTCACCATCGTCATAATCTTGACGTCGAGAATGATTACCTCGAAAATTTGAATAGTTATTATTTGGATAGCCTTTACGAAAGTGTCTCAAATTATTACCACTAAAATTACGAGAACTACCATCTTGTCTCCACTGCATAGACGAAGAACCATCATGTGTTGGATTACTCCGCTTCTGAGTGTAATTTTGATTACTTCCCCTATTCCAATTTTGTTGAGCACCCTGAAATTTTTTTCTGAAATTAGGGCCATATGGTGTTGCCGAAGCAGCTGGCAACCCTTCTTTCACTTTAGAATTGCTAACTGTAGCATGGGGATGTGCTGTGGCATACTGACAACAGTATTCCTCCATTTCTTTTAAGTTTTTAGGCTTACGCTCATGAAGGAATGCAAGAAAAGAATCATTAACAGATGACAAAACCTTATCTCGCAATAATAAGTCCATTAGACCTTCATATGTTTTCTCAATCTGAGACAACTCAACCCATCGTGTAAATGTACGACGTATCTTTGTAACAAAATCAGAGAAATCTACTCCATTTTCTGGCAACATTGTCCTAAAACGAAGACGATAGTCTTCTTGTTTTAATTGGTATTTCTTTAGTAATGCTGCCCTGACAACATCATAATTAGTCCTCTCATGTTCGTCTATTGTCATAAGAGTAGTCACTGTGTCACCTGTAAAAAATGGCATCAGTTGTTCAACATATTTTTCCTTTTTTATGTTATGCGTATCGCACAAAAATTGGAATCTATCTAGATAATCTGCTACGTCATCCTTTAAAGGATTGAAATGAGGCAATTTAATCCTACTAACAAACTCCTTTGTCGTACTCGAAGTTGTTTGCTGAGCACCCGTACTCACCAATTTCAATTTCTCTAACTCCAAAATTGCGAGTTTTTCATCAAGTTCCATCTTCTGTTTTCTTTCCTCATGTTCCATTTTTCTAATTTCAGCCTCAGCAGCAGCTTGAAGTTTTTTTTCCTCTGCAGCAGCTTGAAGTTTTTTTCCCTCTGTAGCAGCTTGAAGTTTTTTCCCCTCTGCAGCAGCTTGAAGTTTTTTGTCTTCCATTTCCATCTGGAATTTTCTTTCATCAGCTGCAGCTTGAGCTTTCCTCTCCTCAGCAGCAGCTTGAGCTTTTCTCTCCTCAGCCTCTCTTTGATACCTTCTTTCTTCAAGTTCTAATCTTCTATTCTCAGCTTCTAGCTTCTTTAGTTCAGCTTCTGCTTTCAATTTAATTCCCTCTTTTTGTTTCTTTTCTTCTGACTTTAATGCAATGGCGAATTGAGCAGATGAATATTCTTCCAATTCTTTACCAGACTTACCAAGGGTCAACCCTTGCTGGATGAAGAAATCCAATGTAGACATTCTGTCTAATGAGATCAGAAACCTGAAAAAAAAATTAAATAAATTACCTTATCCCACTTCAATGGGAGACAAGTCTGAAATGCTAGACTTGTATACTCACTTCACTTTATTTTACTGTCTCAATCTTTGTAGATAACAAGTCTTTTATCAAAGAACTTGTATAAATATCTTATATAATATTATTTAACAAACTCTATATGAAGAGTCTACCTTATCAATAATATCAAAACATGACCAAGTATGTGTATGTAGACTGTGCATGACAGTAATGTAGTACAACCAAAAAAAAAATACAAAGACAAAAATACAAAACAATACAAATGGCAACACTGTTTTAACCAAAAATGTGTAGAGAAATACACAAGAAAGGAGAGACCTACAGAATACAAACAAAACAAATCGACAACCAAAACTGAAAAACAGACAAAATATTACAAAAACAACGTTAAGTACAATTACATCACAGCTAACATCAATAGCGACCAATTGTCACTAGCAAATTTCCAAATTAAGAAAATTTGCACCTACAGACCGCTTACAGTAAGCCTCGATCAAGTGGCATATTTACCGTAAGACCCACCAACCGAAAAACCCGCAGAAAAATACACAAAACAGTAGAAGTGACATAAACATATAGCAATCAATTTCAATGTGTTGCAGAACAAGTTCAGTCACAGCTGAAACTAAAATAAATTTCTTGCTCCTTGCGAACACAGAAACGAAATGTCAAACGCGCACTGAACGTCAAATCCACTGTAACATAAAGTGGTATTCACGAACCAAAGTTACTATGACCTTCTCAAATTAGGGCTTGCACATTGAATGTTTACAATTTCACGTACTGTTTACAGACACTTGACCTCCAACAATGTAGCTTGAATACTCTGACCTAGAAAAGTCTGTTGTTGAATGAAACGTGTAACAACCCGCAGTACTGTTTACAATAGGAACCCGCCTTCTATGCAGTTATGGTCCACGTAGCAAATGCCTAGTAGTTCACTTCAGTACTTGTCTTGTTATGCTTTATGTAGCATTATAATATAAATGCTCGTACTGTTTATTTGTGTCAACCGTTGATGACCTATATCTGTCCTGTTGTAGCCAAAACTTGCAAGTGTAGAATTAGCACTGTGTGTTACGGCTGTCCCGTGTGTAGCTTAGACCCACAGATCAGAAGTGTAATGTGTACTTGTCCTTCTTGTAACTTTCTCGACAAAACTGGAGACATCATACATGTAACAGCCAACCAGGAATGTAAATTTCTGGATCCATAAATGTCAACAATAATGTCAAATGCTCGCTCTGTTCTTTTTAAACCCACAGATCTGGTCCATCAGAAATGTAAGTTTCTAGGCCACATTGGCGACAAGAAATGTATCATAAGAGCCCACGTAACTGGTCCACCAGAAATGTAACTGTCTTTTTTTTCTTGTTGAGGTGATCACTGGCCCAAGACAGTTTACATGTTGTTAGATGTGTAGTGCGAGCGTATGATGAGTTGAGTGTGGGTGCGAATGAAGACGCTAATGTGTTTAGGCTCGTATAGATGTAGATCCTGCAACCCATACTCTCACATGCAGTAATCAAGGATGCTTTGACACTGCAGGCATGTTTCAAGACATTTATTGACGGGAACACACATAATATCAACAGGAACAGTCAGTGTAACAAGGTCATGCTGACCTGACATCGATAGGTATACATTTGGCATTCAAAAAGGTAAACATCAGAATAGACGTGCATGGTCAATAGCAAAGTTCTTCAATAATGACAGTTCGTAGCGTCGCCCTTGGCGTCTCTGACTAAACGCGTCAGATGCCTTAGTTACCTTGACACACAGGTGCAACTTGGCACTCCCGCCAATTGCACATATCAGGCTGTAGTATAATAGCCGAAAGCACAGGCCTCGTTCTGACGTCGGCCGTGTACTTCTGTTAAATAGGTTATCATCAACCCTGCAGTAATACTTATTGTAGATAGAAGTTCCGCCAATCTGCGGCTCCCACAATATATCTTCGTCACTGGATTTCTGGACAATATAAGACTAACAGTCTTGGATGGCTACCTCGAGCACAAATATATAAGTTCTGAAATGGCGGATCCGTGAACTGCTGTTCACCCTAGGTAATCCTTTACATGTTCTGCCACCGAAAAGCGTAATAATGCATAAAGGTCGGTATTACCTGGTAAATGAATCCTCAGAACTACACAAGGAATTCTGTCGTCATCCCGACGCACAGAGATTCACTGGGGAAAACTGCCATAGCAGTTACTTCGAAGATTCTCCCCGAAAAACAATGGACTCTTGGTCCCTTCAGAAAAACAGGACCTCCCGGCTTCCCGGAAGTATATCTCACTCCCGCTTAAAAAACCTTCCCATAGGCCCACGCCGAACTGTCAACCTCTGACCCTACAGGTCAAACACAATGAATGAATAAACAAGGGAAGACAACCCCTAATCAACCTGACATCGCAGGTAAAGACACAATTATACTTATGATACAAACATAAGCAAATAACTTGACAGATGACTCCGTCGAAAATGACAGCAACAGGCATACTGTTGTACTTTTCCATCTGGATCATGGTTTTTGTGTCTCTTCTATGGGACAATGTCTGTAATCCAGCAACCTTCTGCATCTCTGTTATTTGTGTAGTTTTCATGGCTCCTGTAATGAGCCTGAGAGCTTGATTTTGCACCTTGTCCAAAGACTGCAGATGTGAGTTAGCAGCTGATGACCATGCTGCTGAGCTAAACTCTAAGTGTGGTCTTATTACTCCATTATAAATCTTCTTTAGATTTCGTTCATTTGCTCCCCAGTTGGTACCTGCTAATTTTCTGAGTATGCCTAGTCGTCTTCGGGCCTTTCCTTCTGCGTTTTCAATATGCTTATTCCATGTAAGCCTTTGGTCAAATGTCACCCCAAGATAGGTGGGGTAGCTTTCTTCCTTGATCACGGTTGTCCCTAGGTGTATGTTAGCTGATTTGTCCTTGGGGGCGAGGGAGAACAGTGTTGTGGAGGTTTTGTCTGTGTTTATTGTGATAAGCCATTTCTCTGCCCATGACACTAGCATGTCTGCTGCCCGCTGCATTCTATAATTTGCTGTGGTGACATTTTCATCAGCGCACCAGAGTACTAGGTCATCTGCATATAAGGCAGCTTTCACTCCTGCAGGGAGATCTTTCACCAGGTCATTGATGTAAACAAGGAAGAGTGTTGGGGAAATTACTCCTCCTTGAGGTACCCCCTGATGGAGCAACACTTTTCTGCTCTGCAGACCGTCAAGAGTGACTCTAGTTCTCCTGTTATGCAAGTATGACTGGATCCATTTCATCATGTTGCCTTGGATTCCACTTCTCCTAAGTTTTGCAATGAGGCCATCTTTCCACACCTTGTCAAAGGCCTGCTTGAAGTCGACCCAGATCGTTAGGACCTTTTTCTTCTCCTGGAAGGCATCTTCTATTGCTTGAGACAAGTAAGTAACTTGGTCTTCTATACTGTAGCATTCTCTAAATCCAGCTTGTTCCGGCACCAGGATCTGCTCAGACTCTAAATACCATTTCAATCTGTGGTTGACTATTCGTTCCATAGTCTTCCCAACACAGCTTGTGAGACTGATTGGCCGGTAACTTGCAGCCTCGGTCTTACATTTCCCTTTCTTTAGTATGGGTATTGTGATGGCTTCTCTCCATACTCGGGGTACCGTTCCTTTCAACCAGCTGTGGTTGAATATCTCAAGCAGTTTTGTCTTTGCTGCTGAGCTCAGATTTACTAGCATTTCGTTGCTGATTTTGTCTGGGCCGGGTGACTTTTGAAACTTAAGCTTGGAAATAGCCTTCTGTAGTTCTCCTAGTGTGATGGGCCTAGGTGAGGAACGCTCTTCATTCAGAGACTTGACTAATCTCCAAAGTTTCCTGCCGTCTTTCTCAAGGTTCAGCGATGCCGTTTTAGTTCTCCAGCTTTTCCGTTTTTCTTCTAGCTTTGTTCTCTGAAACTCTGCTACAGCCTTTTTCCATTTGTTGTGAGTTTCAAGTGAAGGCTGAGACTCTGCGTCCTTTCTAGCCCTGTCCATGGCTTCCTGACGTTCTTGGAGTGTGCTGGACCAGTATGGTATGTAGTTACGCCGGCATCCTTTGGGAATGGTTTCTTTTGCAGCTTGTAGTATGCATCTGTTGAAGTCTTTTACCACTTCATTAATGTCTCTGTTCTGTACCTTGAGGGTAGACAGCAGCGTGTTCACCTGATGCCTGAATAAACCCCAGTTGGCTTTTTTGTAGTTCCATCTTGTAATGGCTGGGCCTGTACTGAGAGTTGCACTCTGGACAGTAAGAAAGATTGGGCGATGGTCGCTTCCCCCTAGTTGGTCTCCTACTTCTCTACTAATAGATCCAGCTATATCTGGTGTGGAGAAGGCAAGATCTGGTGTTGAAGTTGTGTGCCATCCTCTGGAGTAGAAGGTAGGAGTATCTGTTGCATTATTGACTAGGATTAGGGAGTGATCATCTTGCCAAGTTTCAACCTCTTCACCTCTGTGATCCAGATGGTTATAGCCCCAGCTCTGGGAGTGGCTATTAAAGTCTCCAACTGCTATAAAGTTGGTGGCTGGTACCTGTATAGAGCTGAGACTCAGGGGTTTGTTGTTCGGACAGTAATAGTTCAGGAGTTCTATTTCCATCTTGTCTACCTTTATCTGCAACAGCTGATATTCTGCTCCATCCATGAAGGTTTTCCTTTCGTGTGCAGGAATGTTATTCCTTACAAGAGTAAGTACTCCTCCTTTTCGTCTATCTTTTCTGTCGGATCTGAAGCATTGATATCCCCTTATTTTAAAGGTTTGATCTGCTTTCAAGTGAGTCTCTTGGATACAGCAAACACTGACTTGCTTCTCATACAAGATGTTTTCCAGCTCTGTCTTTTTGCTGTATCCAGCCTGCTTGCTGTTCACTCCCTCTGCATTCCAGTGCATCATGACAAGTGGCACTCTGGGTTTCTCTTTTTCTGTTTTGTTTTGGTCAGTAGTTCTCCTCCGCCGTCTGCTGACTCCACAAGACGGTCTAGAGGGTCCTCCAGTAGCTGAGGGTGGGCTCTGTCGAGGCTCAGAGCCCGGCACTGCACCTGCCTGGTGGAGCTCCACAGGGCGAGCACCAGTACGAGATTTATTTGACGGTGTACTCTCCATAGAAAAAAAAGCGAGTTGCGTGATACTGTGGTTTCCGGTGCGCCTTCTGGCCCAGTATCTATGACTTTAGCACCTGTTCAACGGGAGAGTGGGCTCATCCCTAATCTGTTTATGTTCCCAGTAGTAGACTATTCGCAAGCAGCCTGGGGGTGTCACTGCTCTGCGCGGACCTTGTTTACCGAGGCGGCGTCCGAGCTCGTATGGTGAAAATATGGTTGCATTATCTTCAAAATAGCCCTGTCTTTCCTGCCATCCTGCAACTTTGAGTTAGGGAGTTCTGAGCTCCAGTCTCTTTCCCAGGCATTTTATCCTGGCCTGGCACGCATACAGAGGACCCCACTTCTGGTTCTAAGTTAGCAGTTGGGGACAGGTGGGGTAGCACACTGTGCATTCCCCGTCATCCAGGGGGCTCTCCAACTATGCAGAGCTTGCACAATGCTGTGCTCTGGTTCTGGGCTCACCCAAGGAATCCTCACGTCCTGCACAGAGCCACTTCCAGATACCCACCACCTGCCAACCCCCCATTGTAGAAATCTCCTGCATGCGGCCATCCAGTCAAGAGCCAGTATTAAGTCTGGTGCCCAAGTGATTCCCCCCAAGCTCAGTGTGCAATTCTGGGTTCTCATCATGCTGCAACACAGGGGGGATTGTGATGCTCAGCCATCTCTCTCAACTCTGCACCGATAAATGACATCGGGGACTTAACTGTGTCTCAGTACTGGGAGGCCCCGTTTCCGGGTACACCACACACAGCCAGTTGAGGCAACGGTCGCCGTGGGCGTGTCTTCAGTGGGGAAGTTGTGGAGTCTTCCTGTCCATGTTCTTGCACATCCTAACACTGCCCGCAAGACATCGGAGGTTTGGAGAGTGGCCTTCTCTGCTTTTTTGAGCCGGGGTGGGCTCCCCGGGCAAGTCTCGATGGGGATCGGGACGTGTCCACGCGCCAGTGGGCCCAGCATCGGCCGCATCTGTTGGAGGACTTGCTCTGCCAGGTTTGAGTTAGTAAATTCCAACTTTGTCATCTTCTTGGCATTGTGATGCTGGGGTGCCTGTGGATTTCCTAACGCCCCGGGTAGAAGCCAGAAGTGTACTGTGCCAGCTCTGGGGGAGATAAAGGGGGTGTTTCTGCGTCTCCTTGTGATACGTAGCCAAGGTAGGGCTCACAGTGCTCTTTCCCCGCCACCAAATTGCCTGCTGGTTACGCCGAGTTCTCCGAGGCTCTAGGCATGTGACCAAGAGTTGAAGGCAATAGGATCGTCACGTCCTGAGTCTCTGTGCCTGTACGATGGGTTCCGATCTTCAGGGAGCAGTCCACACTCGTTCCCACTCCCAAGACTTGTTCAGTATCCATCTGGCTCCTTCCCACCCACAGAGGGCGTGTACGGTGTAGTGCACCGGTTTTATTATCGAGGTTTGCTCCTCTAGATCCGTTGTGTTTAGCCTGAGGATTCGCACCCTCAGTTACCAGGACTACCTCGAGGAGGGTGTGGCTCTTCACCACGCACAACGATCTTGGGGTATGAGAGGTTTTGCTAGGCCAAGAGACTAACACCGCAATGGTCGCTCCTTTCATGAACAGAATTCACTAGGCCTAGGGTGAAGCAAGGGGGGAAACCCACTACCCACAACACCAGCACATCATACCCCCTGTCTGTAGACTTTGCCCCCCCATGTCACTAAATGTAACCAAAATCTTGGCCTTGAGTCTGAAACATAAATTCAAACTGTAATTAAGGAGAGGGACTGTGGTGGAGCATTGTCGCTAAAAATAACTCTAGAGGCAGATTCGTGTAGGAAATGCATGTAGAATCAAGTGTGTTTCTATGAAAAAAAACAAGTAGAGGCAGACGTACTAACAAACCGTAATACATACTTGACTGCGATTTGACTGAAGTGACTTTTGGTTGCCAATTTGAATGTTAGGGGGGAAGGCGGCGATTGGTCAATGCAATTAATAGTAGTGTGAAAGAGAGGTGAAAGTTTGCCATTTGCCATAGTCTGTTCAGAGAAGCAGTTCACATCTACAGTAGTGCTGATTCCCGAAGAATATAAATTTTATAAGTGGGACGCCATCATACAGCCAGCAGCTCAGCTGAGTTTTGCTAGCAAATGTAACTGTGTTCTCTATTCATAATTCTGGTAAGACTGAAAGCATTTCTTTGTATATTTTAATATTGTTTAATGTTTCGAGTGATTTGATACTGCCATATCAAAATCTATCCCTTACAACAAGTAAGGATTCGCTCTAGATCCCCAGCCCTAGATCAGGGTCTAGAGACATACATACAACGAAAACATATAGGCACGCCTAAATAAAACTAGGAAAAAGATCTAGTGTTGAGATCAGTGGAACATATCACCTATCTTATTTAATAGCAGGAAGCTATTGAACATATCTCAGATGTAAGGTAGTCTTGGGAACTGATACTATGTGAAACCAACTTGGTAAGATGTGCTGTGTGGTCAGAGAGATCTGACCTAGTCTATGTGGTGTGGTTGTGTGTAGTGTTGTGTACAGAATTGGTTTAGAGGATAAAATTCTGACACATGACCAATACTTTTATTTCAGAACTGTGAGTTTTTATTTGGCACCAAAGCGGTGTCAAATGCTGTATTAACTTATATACAAGTGTGGACCAGAGCAGTCCGTCATTTTGTCTGAGCAGCCGTATATTGCCCCCTGCACGGAGAGGTGGGGCCACCAGACTTCTGTACCGGATCGATGCAGGCAGATAAGTTATATCTGGCCTGCTGGATTTTCACCAACAACATTTTCTCAAAATTATTCCCAATTTAACATTAACTAACACCTTGACAGTGGGGAACTTAAAGTCAACGAAAAATTTTGGGCTTTCATAGACTAGGAGTGATGACACCATCCCAACAGCATATCTAAAACGTTCTCCAGTGACTATCTTAATATATTTATTATTAACTAGTTATTTGAAATAAGTAATTACATATTTTCATCTATTATGTAACATGATTTTGCATTCAATTTATGACTCCATATTATTTCTCATGTTCTGACCAACTAAACATTTGATTCAGAACAAAATAAATTTATCAAAAAGATTAATTTGTAAAAAAAACTAAAACAGCCTGAGTTAGTTCAGTGTGTCATAAATTTATTAATATTATTAGAATTCTTAATTATCTGTGTGTGTGTGTATATACATTACCACAACCCATTGCATAACAGTACCCGAGACATTTAACGTAGCCACATTCATTAGAAAAAAAAAGATATGTGTGAGGTCGTACGTGGTAGCAAGAAGGGCCTTCTGTAATTCACATCTACATTTATCTCAGGAGCCTTCACAGCTGATCTCATACATCACACTAGGTGACATCAACCATACAATACCATCAAAATCCACTACAGGTTACAGATGACATTCTGAAGTTATGTGATACACGGCGGGAAATGAAAAAGGTTAAGAAAGAGGTTCCCGAAGCAGCATGGCAATACAGTATGGTGAATAAAAATATTAGGAAGAAAATGAAACAGGCCAAAGAAAAATGGGTAGCTGATCAATGTGAGTCCATTAATACGGGGCTAATAAAAGGTAACAGCAAGGCAGCTTTTGACACATTAAGAAAACTATCAAACCCCAACAGCCCAGGGTAACTGTCATAGAAGATAGCAATGGGGCTCTGCTCAATGAAAAAACAGCTGTAATGAGAAGGTGGACAGAATATTGTAAAGAATTATATAACTGTAAACTTTGCACTGACTTAGGCATATTAAACAACATTAAGTGCGAAAACAGGGAACTCGGAAATGCAGCAATATTACGGGAAGAAGTGGAAGAGGCTATATGTTCGATGAAAGGAGGGAAGTCACCGGGTGTGGATAATATCCCAGCAGAGCTCTTGAAATATTGAGGACCAGATATAGTAAAAATTATGACAACAATTTGCCAGAAGATATGGAGTACAAAAAAATGGCCAAAAGAATGGACGCAGTCATTAGTAATACCGCTTCCAAAGAAAGGAAATCTAAAAATGTGCAAGAACTACAGAACCATTAGCCCTATTAGTCATCCAAGTAAGGTGATGTTAAGGATACTTTTGAACAGAATAAAACATAAATCAGAAGAAATCTTGTCAGAGGAACAGGCTGGCTTTAGACCAAAAAGAAGTACCTCAGAACAAATCTTCAATATTAGATTACTTATCGAAAAACATCTCCAACATCAACACGATTTATACCATAACTTCATCGATTTCACAAAAGCCTTCGATCGAGTCTGGCATGAAGGCTTATGGCAAGTAATGAGAAAATTCAATTTTGATACCAACATCATAGATATCATTGAAGCACTATACAAGGACGCAAGCAGTGCTGTTTTTGCAAACAACGACATTGGAGAATTTTTCAAAACAACTGTAGGAGTTCGCCAAGGGTGCATCCTGTCACCAGTGCTCTTTACTATATATCTAGAACATATTATGCAGGAGGCTCTCTACGATTATAAATCAACCATATCGATTGGAGGCCGACCTCTGTGCAACCTACGTTTTGCTGATGATATTGATCTGATAGCTGGATCAGAATCAGAACTTCAAGACCTTACCTCTAGACTGGAGAAAGTAACAAGAACGTATGGGGTGGAAATTAATGTAGAAAAAAGCAAGATATTGGTGAATAGCCATAAGAAACATGTTCCGACCAACATTACGTTAAATGGGCAAACGTTAGAAGAAGTTAACACCTTTAAATATCTCGGGTCCACTATATGTAGTGATGGAAGATCAAGCAAAGAAATCAAGACAAGACTTGAGATGGCCTCAGCTGCCATGACAAGGTTGAATGTGATCTGGAAAAGTAACATCAGTTTTCCTGTGAAGATCAAATTATACAAATCACTTATATTATCTATTCTCTTGTATGGGTGTGAGGGCTGGACACTCACTGCAGATACGGAGCGAAGGATTCAGGCTTTCGAGCATAAATGTTATAGAAGAATTTTGCACATTTGCTACAAAGAGCACAAAACAAATGTCTATGTTAGAGAGAAGATAAACACCTATGCAGGCCACCAAGAACGACTTTTGTCAATAGTGAAACGTCCAAAGCTTGCCTGGTTTGGGCATGTAACTCGTCATGACTCCCTTTCGAAAACGATCCTTCAGGGAACAGTCGAAGGTAAACGGAGAAGAGGAAGGCAGAGAAAATCCTGGGCTGATAACATCAAAGAATGGGCAGGACACGGTTTTTCCACACTTGTACGCATTGCTGAGGATAGAGAGCAGTGGAGGACCCTGTCTGCTGATGCTTCCACCATGGCACCCCTACGATCCATGACGGGTTACGGGCTGAGATGATGATGATATCAATGATGTCGGATAATTGGTGGATGTTATGTAATCTCTGTCACACCAGGGCTTTATCACCCATTTTCACCTTGTTGGCAGCACAGAAGTTGTGAGAGACTTCATTTTAGTTTGTTTTTGTGTGTTTGTTTTTTATTGTTTTTTTTTTTTTATTCTTCATTTTTATTGTTCGTTTATTTCTTGAACTGGTGAGGTAAGGGAAAGTCTAATAGATTATTCGCGTGGATGAAAGCAGATAGTTGGTGGATTTCATGAAACCTATCATCATTTTGTAAATTCAAAATATACGTGAGAATCTACCTTCATTTTCGTAAACTTTTTATAACTGTTTTCGTAAACTTTAAATATTTAATTGGGTTGTATAGTTTTTTAGTAATTAAAGTCTACATCCTGGGGGCAGAGCCATAATTTCATAAAGGTAATTTCCTATCTTTCGTACCTTTTTGCTCAGCAGTGAATATGTATAGTCAAGTGTTGTTTCGTAGCGATTAGGGTTAGGATTAGGGTTAGAATTAGGGTTAGGATTAGGATTAGGGTTAAGATTAGGGTTTGTGTTAGGGTTAGTGTTAACCATAATACTAACCCTAATTCTAACCCTAATCCTAACCCTAAGCGCTACGAAACAACACCTAACTACATATATTCACTGCGGAGCAAAAAGGTACGAAAGATAGGAAATTACCTTAGTGAACACTATTGGGTCGGGATATTTTTAATGTAGCTGGGCAGCAAATCTGTTGTCCAACTTTATGTACTATACATAGTTAGTGCCGTAGATTCTTATAGAAATCCAGGGCACTATACATAGTCCTTTGTAGGATTCATCATCTCATCTCAACCCGTAACCCGTCATGGGTCGTAGGGGGTGCCATGGTGGAAGCATCAGCAGACAGGGTCCTCCACTGCTCTCTGTCCTCAGCAATGCGTACAAGTGTGGAAAAATCGTGTCCTGCCCATTCTTTGATGTTATCAGCCCAGGATTTTCTTTGCCTTCCTCTTCTCCGTTTACCTTCGACTGTTCCCTGGAGGATCGTTTTCGAAAGGGAGTCATGACGAGTTACATGCCCAAACCAGGCAAGCTTTCGACGTTTCACTACTGACAAAAGTGGTTCTTGGTGGCCTGCATAGGTGTTTATCTTCTCTCTAACATATACATTTGTTTTGTGCTCTTTATAGCAAATGCGCAAAATTCTTCTATAACATTTATGCTCGAAAGCCCGAATCCTTCGCTCCGTATCTGCAGTGAGTGTCCAGCTCTCACTCCCATTTAAGAGAATAGATAATACAAGTGATTTGTATAATTTGATCTTCACAGGAAAACTGATGTTACTTTTCCAGATCACATTCAGTCTTGTCATGGCAGCTGAGACCATTTCAAGTCTTGTCTTGATTTCTTTACTTGATCTTCCATCACTACATATAGTGGACCCAAAATATTTAAAGGTGATAACTTCTTCTAACGTTTGCCCATTTAACGTAATGTTGGTCGGAACATCTTTCTTATGGCTATTCACCAATATCTTGCTTTTTCTATATTAATTTCCATCCCATATGTTCTTGTTACTTTCTCCAGTCTAGAGGTAAGGTCTTGAAGTTCTGATTCTGATCCAGCTATCAGATCGATATCATCAGCAAAACGTAGGTTGCAAAGAGGTCGGCCTCCAATCGATATGGTTGTTTTATAATCATAAAGGATTACGGATAGAGAATTTATCGTCTAGAGATTATCCTGTTTAGTGTCACCAGAGTTCTCTTTTAGGTAAGGTTTTCTAGTGGACTAATTCCCGAGGCGAGACAGTGAAATCAACGTGCAGTCGGGAAGATTTTTCTCTAAATATTATATTTTATTCTTTCATCAAATCTGTCACATCAGGTAAACTGTACATTAAATCGCTTTACAACTAACTTGTTGCTCTTTGCAATATAATTTTAAGTATGTAATTTATAGAAAAGTATGCGTTAAAGTACGGTAACTCAAAACTTAACTTGTATATGCCATTAAAAGTCCTTATGGTTTGATAACTGCAAGTGCTAAATCACATTACTTTGCTACAAACTAAGTTTATTGATTTTACTAATATATATAAACGAAGTACAGGCAGGTTTTCGACCAGGTAGAGGCACTCATCATCTCATCAGTTGCCATCTCCACAACGAAGGTTGGCTGTAATGGATCTCCAACGTCTTCTGTCTCTTGTCTTGATGGTGCACTCTGATAGACTCTTTCCTGTCCATCTCTTGATGTTGTCTTCCCACTTATAGCGCTGTCTTCCCCTTGCACGTTTGCCTTCAACTCTCCCTTCTGTTATGGTCTTCTGCAAGGTGTTATGCCTTTTTATGTGGCCAAAGTATTTTAGCTGTCGAACTTTGACCTCCCTCATTAGTTCTCTTTTCATACCTAGATTTTCTAGGACCTCCTTATTTGTTTTCATCTCTTTCCATGAGATACGCCCCATTCTTCTATATATCCACATTTCAAGAGCCTCAATTCTTTCTTCCAACTGCTTATTCATCGTCCATGTTTCTGCACCATACAGAAATGCAGAATATATATAACACTTTATGATTCTCAGTTTTAATTTGTGAGATAACTGTTTGGATGTCAGTATATGTTTCATGTTGTTGAATGTAGCTTTGGCCATTCCTATTCTCTTCTTGATTTCTGTTTCACATCTGCCATCTTCTGTTATTATATGACCGAGATATACGTAGCTCTTGACTTGTTCCAGGATTTCCCCATTTACGCTTATCTTTAATGTGGGTTTATCGTCTGTTTTGCTAATTATCATAGTTTTTGTTTTCTCAATATTAATGTCGAGTCCATATTCATGACTTATACTGTTCACTTGCTTCACTAGTTCCTGTAACTCCTGTTCGCTTTCAGCTAACAACACGGTATCATCTGCATATCTAAGGTTGTTTATTGACCTTCCACTGATGTTCAGTCCTGGTATTTCCTGTATCTGTTTGAAAATTTTTTCGGTGTATAAATTAAATAGGCAGGGGGACAGCACACAACCTTGTCTGACACCTCTTTTTATGTCTATGTATGGTGAATAATTCCTTCCAGTTCTTACTGTGGCAGTTTGCTCCCAATAGAGGCACTAGAGATCATATATTCAACATGAGGATCATCATAGAAAAGTGTAGAGAATTCAACGTTGACCTACATACTTGTTTCATTGATTACACCAAAGCATTCGATTGTGTACAACATCAGCAGTTATGGGCTATTATGAAAAATATGGGATTTCCAAACCACCTTATACAACTCATCGCACTGCTGTACCAAGAACAACAGGCCCCCGTAAGAATAGAGGGGGAAACATCAGAATGGTTTGAAGTACAGAAAGGAGTAAGACAAGGCTGTACCCTTTCCCCTTACCTGTTTAACATTTATGCCGAGAATATCATGAGAAATGTAAGAGATGACCAAGAACACACAGAGTTTGACTCATTTAACATCGGCGGGTACCAGATCCCGGAAATCAGATATGCTGACGACACAGTCCTCCTATCGACCAACCCAGAAGGACTTGAACAATTACTTCTGTCCCAAAAAACACAGCGAGGCCCAGAATCTATACCTAAACACCAAGAAGACTAAAGTATTGACAAGAGACAAAGTAAAGACCAAACCAGAAATTGAAATTGATAACGAAGAACTGGAAAGTGTTAATGAATTCGAATACTTAGGATCAATCATCAACAGTTCTGGCGACTGTGCAGTAGAAATTAAAAGAAGACTTGCAACTGCTTCACATAAACTAATACAGAAAAAAACCTATGGCAAGGCACAAGCAAAGAAACAAAGTTACAACTGATCAGAGCATGTATATTCCCAGTGGCAACATACGGCTGCGAGACTTGGACGCTCAATAAAACAGTTGCAAAAAAGATTACATCATTTGAAATGAAATGCTACAGAAGGATGTTGAGAATACCCTGGACAGAAAAAAAGACCAACAGAGAAGTACTGCACTCACTAAACGTACAGGAACATTGGCTCCTAAATACCATCGCAATAAGGAAGCTGAAATTTTTCGGTCATATAAAAAGACATAATAGCCTGGAAAAAACAGTGATGGAAGGCAAGGTCCCTGGAAAAAGGGGAAGAAGTGGACCTAGATGCAGGTCGACTTGCCCAGAATCGTGATGCGTTCAGAGCAGCTGTAATGGAGACAACGTTCTGGAAAGAATACGTCAGATGATGATGATATATATATATATATATTAATGTTCATAGCTTCCCCTTTTCTTCCATCACAGAGTTTTATAGTAGGACTTCAGGTTGTTATATTCCATTTTCTGCTTTTGATTTTCGTTGATTGTTGAATGTCTTGTATAGATTTATTATTTTGGTTTAGAGTTTTTCCTGCTTAATTATTGCCCTTCATCTCTGTTAAGATATAATTACCGTACGTTCTTTCAGTCTGATGTCTTTTTCTTTTACACGTCTATATTTCTTGTCCTTGTTTCCTGTTTGTAACTGTGGATGACGTAGGAAAAAACCCGAAACGTCCCGTGTTTCCATTTGTGTACCGTTAATTTGTAAAACTGATTCAATACCATTGTATGTGTTAATATATATATATATATATATATATATATATATATATATATATATATATATATATATATATATATATATATATATATATATGCTACGTACTACTGCTTTATTTTGGTATTTAGTAAATCTGTTTTCAGAAGAAATGTGTACATTTTATTGCTTCAAAACTGACTTTAATCACTTATATAGATGATAATTGTTTATTTCATCAGACTTGCGATGAACATATGATCGGAATTCATTCTGTGTTGAATACGTTACGTTTTTATAATATTACTGCTCGACCTTCCAAAACCAGAATAAGATTTACTGAAATTTATTTTCTTGGTCATAAAGTATGAGGTGGGTTTCTTAAACCTGAGGATTCCACTGTCTCTAAAATCCCAAATCTTAAAATTCTTCAAACAAAAAAAAAACAAACAAAAAAAAAAAAACAAGTTCGCAGTCTGTTAGGCTTGGTAAATTTCAATAGAAAATTTCTGCCTAATTTATCAGATATGACCTCAGTGTTGTCATCGTCAGTAAAGTTTATATCCTATACAGTATGATCTTTTGTGTGGGGGCAAGCGTTCGTTATCCTTTCAGGCGATCTTTGTCCTCTCAAGGCTGTGTGTGGTCCCGGTCACCGGGTCCTCCCAGCACAGTAGAGGCAGCGAATGGGAGCTGTGCCTGTACCAGATTGCCCTTTTTCAAGGACCTTCGGTCCTGAATAGGTTTTGGCTGGACGGACGATTGGCTGGCACAGTGAAATGCTTTTATAGCGGCAGAGATAGAGTACACAGGAGGGCAAGTTCGGGGCACAGCGGACTGATCAACCGCTTGCTTGTCACTGATCACAGAAACGACAATTAATAATCTGTTGTACCAATAAACGCCGTTAGGTGTAACGGAACAATGGATAATTTCTTGTTGCCCTATGACGCCGCAAGGTGTGATGGCCGACGACTGCTATGGCAGTCAATGGCCAAGGGAAAAGAAGAAGAAGAAGATGATCTTTTGTACTGTTGCTAAAGTGAACCTTTTTTCTTCTTGTAATTTTTATTTTTGGTCACTTTGTAAATTTTGTGATGAAAAATGTACATAAAATAAATTCTCAACTCACTTTCATTCTTTTGTTATAGTGTAATATATGTTACGAGAACAAATGTACATGAAATCCTTGCAAATAAATTATTTATGTCTTATTTAGTGTGTTTTGTGTCCCGCTTTGTCATTTTTCTACATTTTATTTCTCAAAAATTGATGCTCAAAAATTTCATTCTTAAAAATGTTGCACCATAGTGATTCAGTTGGAACAAAGATGTGGTTTTATAAAACAGTATTAAGAATACCAAGAGAAGCTAATTTTGGATAATAAAGACGTCTGATATCTCATAATGATAATATTACTAACAGTCAGGCCCCTCTCAACGATACTACTAGCAACAATCTGGCAGCTCATAATGACACTGTTAGCTACAGTCAGACATCTTATAATGACGCTGTAGGCATCCCATAATAATATTACAAGTAACAGTGAGACATCTCATAATAAGAGTAATAGCAGTAGTCAGACAATTCATAATGATGCTGCTAGCAACATATATCTTATAATGATACTGCTAGCAACAATCACACATCTCACAATGATATTGCTAGCAACATTAAGATAAATGCTTATACTATTAGCACCACTTACACATCTCATAACGATACTACCAGCAGCAGTTAATAATCTCAAAATAATACTATTAGCAGGGGTGGTGTAGAGGATGCAGTGGGAGTGGGGTCGAGGGAATGGAGTGGGGAGCAAGGTCAATCATCAAAACTGATAACCACTATCACAGAAGATGAAAACAATGGTGGCGATGATGGCATCAAGATGGAAGAACTAAAGGCAGCACTAAAGAAAACCAAGATGAACAAAGCAGTAGGACAGGATGACATAACACCAGAAATGGTAAGTACATGGAAGTAGCAGGCGACCTATTACTTCTGAGGTTCCTACAGGCAGTCTGGTTCCACAAAAAGAAACCAACGGATTGAGAAATTGTCATCATAACATCTATTTTCAAACATGGTGACAACTGACGATGTTTAAATTGGCATATCTCATTATTTCTACAAGTCTTGTTGATACTCTGTACAGCATGAACCAGAAGTGCTGTAACGTTCTTCCTTGCCAAGAAAGTAAAAACTTTCCAGGCGACGCTGTCAAACGCTTTTTCCAGATCATAAAAACAAAGATGCATCTCACTTTTATACTCAAGGGCATTTTCATTCAGCTGCCTGGGTATGCATATTCGGTCTTGAGTATTTCGGTTTGCTCGGAAGCTACACAGGACCACATCCATTTGTGGCTCATCTAGGCGTCTGACTCTCTGCTCCAGGATCATATAGTAGATTTTACCAGGTGTAGCAAAGTTAGATTTTGCTGGGGAGGTTATGATGGTATCCTAAAAGAATGGAATCCGTGTATGTATTTACCGTGTGAGGTCAAGCACATGTAGGCCCTGACTCTATAAATGATGATGATGAATTATGTGCAGGGAACCTAACGCTACCTCCCTAGATCTCACACGGTAACTATTTTGGCTCTAGTGTCTGGTGTATGATGTACCTAGTGTCTAGGGGAGAAATGAAATAATGGTACACACAACACAAAAACACGTTAAGTTTCTATGAGGAAGTGAATAAAAACATGTAGTTAAGTTTTTCTTTAAATTTGATAATTTTTTTTTACAATTTATTTTGCCTGTCCAGTCATATCTTTGGACAGGTCTTTGAAAATGAGGACAAGATAGTTTACAGAAAAGATCAACTAAAATTGTGTGGACAATCTGCCCAAATAACTACAAAGTTAATATATGTCTTTCCTGTTGGAATGTTCACAGCTTACACTTTATTCATCTAATAGGGAGAGTCACTGTGTATGAGGGGCTGTATTATCATCATACTCCATCAACTTCCTGAGTATGATTTGAAATACCAGTGTTTATTTAAAACGAAACCGTCAGATATACCCAGGTCCTTAACATATCACCTGGGGTTTCTTGTTGAATGATAAGATAGTATGTAGTTGCAGAAATATCGATATCACATCACACGCCCAAGCTTCTGCTGTTATCTCTTGACAGCATATATGAATTTTCGGAGACATCTTGGCGTTATCGTCACTCCTCAGGTTTCCTGTTACCAGCTGGCAACAGGAAACAAAACCTCTGCAACAAAAGGACACCCTGGCATTTTATATCTGATCACTTTTGATATTATTTATTTCCCTACTGTGATATGGGGTCAGCCTCGCGTGCATTTCAGGTGCACTCACCCCTAGTTTTTCATGACTCCCACCTTGCTGTGACCACACCTCAGGTCCCTATGGCAGATACGCCACTGTACATTTACATAGTTTTCCTCAATAATATAATGTGGGGTAACACCATTTCCTTTTATATATTTTTCTCTTCTTTTTCTTTTTAAATATAAATGCTTCAGGCATGTTGAACAGTGTTCATGAAACACGGAGGCTTACTAATATACTCTATTATAATAATATTCAAACATAAACATGACAACATACATTAGTTAGATACACTTCAACGTGAGGACTCACCAATGTCTGCTCCCGGCACGTCCTTCACTTTTTCCCAATAGCAGTATCTAACTTTTGTAATGGGATTAAACATATTAAATTCATAAAGCATTCTTACCACAAATCAAGAAATATAAACAAATGACGCTGACTTTGCAAAGAAGTGGCATCAGTTTCTTCTGCTCCGTCCAGACTGTGAAATACTTATTTAGTTATTTAATTTTAAATTTATCACAGCTGTTCTCAGCGTATCTGAATGAAAAATGGAGTTCAACTGGCAATGAATAGTGAAAGCTTCTTGCTAATATTTAGTAGCACTGGCCAATCGAAAGCTTGCGACTACCAGAATTCAAATGCAGTTTTTGAAAAACAAAAACAATTCCAAACATACTATGCGTCTGGTAGTCGATTGGCCAGTCTGCTTTAGTTATGCCAATACAAAAAGATGTTTCGTTTTAGATTACATTTTCCTACCACTCCCCTTTTTCCTCGTATACTCTTGTTACCCAAGCGAATTTGAATTTCCTCAATGCCTCCCTTCTAAGCCGGTGTCCCCACTAACGTTATGAAAAACAAGCAGGAACAACCGTCTGTCTGGTCGTGCGTCCGTAGACATTTAGTATTTTCCCAATAACTTGGCTAATACCGGGACTATCATATTATTTAAAACACATTCTTGCTCAGTGGACTCTAAGCTATACTACCATATGATTTTTATGGTCAGATTCATATTGGTTTAGATTTTCAATTTTGTCACAGGTCATCGTCAAATAAATATTTTACACAAGACGGCCATCTTCCCCTCGCGCCATCTCGCTAGCATGTATTTTTCAAATAACTAACTTGTTTTTGTGACGTCAGAAACATTACCGCGAGGAGGCAATAAAATTGTCTGCGTGTTTTGCTTCTGTTGGCTTTGTCGGAACGTGTATATATGCATGGCAGACTATCAAGCGAAGTGGGGTGTTGGCGTGGCGGGTTAAGAATTGGCGTTAATAATTTGTATTGTATCGTGTAACACTACCAAACAATGTAAGGATTACTACTAAATTGTGCGTTAAAGTTGACAGAATACGTTAATTCAGATAGCAGTTTGGCGGCATACTTCCGCAAAATCGTTAATTATAAGTCTTGGCTGCAGTGTGTATGCAGCAGATCTGGCAAAATGTTAAATGTTGGTACTACGTTTTCGAAACCGAAACTAAAACGCGTGTTAGATTTTTTACCGTGGTATCGTTCTATAGGCTTTAGCTTCTTTCTTCTTCCGTCCTTAGCCACCGACCGTCAAAGCAGTCAGTGGCCATTACGCCTAGTGGCGTCTTAGGGCAACAGCAGATAGGTTTTCTTTGCCATTATTTCCCATCACACCTAGTGGCGTCTTTAGGGCAACGGCAAATAAACCCATTTGCTGTTGTTTCCGTAATCGAAGTGACTGGCAAACGGGTGATCAGCCCGTTCTAATAGGCTTTAGCACTGCACAAAATTCAGCGCTATGCTGGCGTGTGAGAGGATCACCGTCAGACACAATAGGGCGGGTTTATTTATTATCATTTTATGACTAAAATCTTACTGAAATGAGCGATTATTCTCGCAGATTTTACTACACCAGGGACACTGAGAAGGGATATGCCTCTAAAGATTCCATATTCTCGATTGTCACCCTTTTCGAAAATTGGTGTTATAATGGCAATCTTCCAATCATCTGACAATGTCTTGTTGCACCAAGCTGCATCTTCTTCTTCTTCGATCCTTAACCACCGACCGTCAAAGCAGTCAGTGGCCATCACGCCTAGTGGCGTCTTACCAAGCTGCATGTAGATCCCTTATGAGTAATAGGTCACCTGCTGTTCCTATGTACTTAACCATTTCTGGTGTTATACTATCATGCCATGCTGATTTGCCCATCTTGATTTTCTCCAGTGCTGCGTTCAGATCTTCCATCTTTGTCATATTCAGCACCATTTGTTTCTTCATCTGTGCTAGTGGTTATCATTTGTGATGCTTGACCTTGCTCATCATCAAGGAGTTCTGAGAAATATTCTTTCCATCTCTCCATTAGTTCATTTGGGGCAGTAAGCAATTTCCCTTGTTTATCTTTTATAAATTTAAAAGGGCACAGATTTTCCTTCCTCATGTTCTTTACTGTCTTAAAGAAAAGTTCCAGATTTTTTTGCGCATCGTTTTCTAGTTTTTCTCCAAATTATTCCTAGGACCTGTTTTTCTGCTAGCACCTTGTTCTTTGCTACTGAGTATCACATACTCTCTACATTTCTCGGTTTTTTCCTGATGTGTTTTTATCTCCTAGGTATTGTTTCCATTCCTTCTTATTATCTCTTATTTTGTATTTAACATCCTCTGTCCACGACGGTGTCCCTTCTCTCTTGTTCCAAGTCGGAATTCACCACATACTTCTGCTACAGATGTCTTTGAATTTAAGCCATAGAGTGGGCTAATTAGCCATGGAATGACATGATCGCTGTATGAAAAAATGTAAAAACATCTCAGGAATGACATGGGCACAAATTTACGTAGAAAAATGAAGACATAAAAGGAAAATAAAGGAGAGAAAGAACAGGCGTAATGGGAGAAGATCGGCTACCACGACAAGCATGGGAAATTAAAAGTTGGGGATCAAGACCTCCAGAACGACCCAGAGGACAACATTAGACAGTCTTTGAAGGCCCGAGGATTATAATGGAACCAAGCCAGGAGAAAGACAGCTGATAGGATAGTCTGGCGCTCTCTCTTTCAAACATCTAAACCTCACGGCAGAAAGGGAACGACTAATTGAGTAAGTAAGAAGAGGCGTAGAAGGACGCGACCACATGTCGTAGCACTATTTCACATTAGTAGATAATTAACTACCAACAAGTCATATATACAATATATGTTAGTACAATACAATACAATACAACACTTAAAAATATTATATAATATAACACAACATGATATGAAATAAAATAATATAACATAATATAATACAAAATACTATAATATAATATAATAATTCGCAGATCGGGCTCATGATCCTTTGTTGGTAGCCTATCTAAGGAAAAGTAAATCAGTGGATTCAAACCACAGCTCTCATTCGGAAATATCCGTTTATGGGAAAGACTTCGCGAGTAAACCCTGAGGATAAATCAGGAGTATGACCCCTATGACAGTAATGTTAATTCGACATTATTCTGGCAACTCCTACGATGCGACAAACTGTATCAGCTACTGCCGTTCCTGTGGATCAACAGGCTGCGTTATGACGGGGTTCATGCTGCT
Organism: Oreohelix idahoensis; assembly: GCA_024509875.1. Classification (NCBI taxonomy): domain Eukaryota; kingdom Metazoa; phylum Mollusca; class Gastropoda; order Stylommatophora; family Oreohelicidae; genus Oreohelix; species Oreohelix idahoensis. The sequence goes on from JAMPIV010020268.1 coordinate 53,996, forward strand.
TAGGCACAGCTTAATATCTATACAACGGTGCCAAAGCTTGCACCTAGGAGAGGACATTCCAGCTTCATCCTAAAGGTACCAGCACAATATGAGAAGCAGCAGTTACCAGCTACAAGCATTTCGCTTAATTCACGTACGGCATGGTGCCAGGGGCTACTTCCGACAGTGGGAGGGATCTAAGATCTCAGTGGACACCTGCCGTCTGCTTTAAGATGGGCACCTCCCGGTGAGTTATGTGTTGTTTCGGGGTCTAGGATCTCAGTGGACACCTCCCAGTAATGTATGTGTTGTTCCGCAACCTTCTGCTTTCTAAATTGGACGCATGGGGATTGTGGTCAAACCCGAACTGAGGATAGACAATTTCGCACCAAACAATAGTCAGATAAAATATTATAGAAAGAAATCAATTATTCAATTATTGTGTTGGACGAGTAGTGAAGAAACCTACCTTGACATTGTGAGTAAAGTTTCTCTAGAAACCTCTAGAAAAGTGCCATCATCACAATAGACTTGACAAAACAACAGCTGCAGTACTCAACAATGATGATAGGAAACTCTTTACAGAGCGATAGAACAGGAAGCAATCTGATCATCAGAAGAAGTCCCCCCATCCGACAAGTGTTTCGGCCCGATTACTCCTTTACACTCTAAGGGGGGCGGGCCCACTTGGATCATGACTCCCAAGCGTCTCAGCCTCCTGTTGTTTTGTATCGAAAATGAACGCATTTCACTTATGGTAGCAACGCCAGCAGCGGAGGCAATTGTGAAAGTAACAAAGAGAAGACAAATTATTCCGTTCGTTCCGTCGCCCTTCACAACTAAGGGACACACACTGAGACATTAGCGCGCAGCCGACGAGCTGCGCGCTGCAAGCCACTGAAATTTACCTGACACTCTCCCTATAGTATACATCGCCTGTTGCCACAGAGTCGCATCTCTTTCACTCGTACACCAAAAAAAAACTCAGCGTTGTGGACTTAGAAAAATTTTGGTGTTTTCTGTACCGCATCATTTATTGTTACGATGTCCATCGTCCATTGCGGTTGTTCCACAGCCAGCCTGATGCCTTTTCGGCAGTTTCACTAAGCCTCTTCAGTGCCCTTGTTCTCGACTGTCCCTTCAGCCCCAACAGTTTCAATAGATCATACACTGATGCAGCCACAAGCCCTCTTGCGCCCACTTCAACCGCCATGACCCTTGCACTGAATCCATCGTGTCTCAGATCCGCGGCCAGATCGCTATACTTGGCCGCTTTGAATGAATGTTGCTCGTCTAATCTGGATTCATATGGCACGGTCAGTTCAATCAGTATGACCTGAAGCATTGCTGCAGAATGAAGCACTATATCCGGCCGTCTCCGCGATTTTCTGATACACTCTGGATATGCCCCCCGTCCAGGTAGGTCTACCGCCATCTCCCAGTCGTTTGCACAGTCAAGAAGAGATGGTAAACTGCTACCATGTTTACTCGGTTTTGGGGTGTGCTGACTTTCCTGCCCTCAGAAAGTAAAGTGCTTGTTAAAAGGCAAAAGCAACGAATTTAAAATATTTAAATGCAGGTTTATTTTTTTTTTTAAAGTTTCAAATTTCCCAACTTCGATCTGTCCTTTTCCTTTAGGATTTCAGTCTTTGTATTTAAAATATACGGGTTTACTTGCGAGATGCCAGGATTTGTAACACTGTATAAAAATAAAGGAGACAGAAGTGATTGCAATAACTACAGAGGCATCTCACTTCTTAGTATTGTTGGTAAGGTATTTGCCAAAGTCATCTTAAAGTGACTACACAAGCTAGCTGAGCGCATATATCCAGAGTCACAGTGCGGATTCCGAGCTGGTAGATCAACAACAGACATGATCTTCTCTGTTCGTCAGCTTCAGGAAAAATCAAGAGAGCAGAAAAGGTCTTTATATATCGCCTTTAGAGACCTCACAAAAGCATTTGACTTGGTTAGTAGGGATGGACTCTTCAAAATCCTCCTGAAAAACGGCTGCTCTTCTAAAATGCTGGAAATGATAAAATCATTCCATGACGAAATGAAGGGAACAGTCCAATATGCTGGAAGCACGTCACAGCCCTTTGACATACGAAGTGGCGTTAAACAAGGCTGTGTTCTGGCCCCGACCCTCTTCCGTATCTTCTTTGCCTTACTTCTGAAACATGCATTCAGAGATGCAACTGAAAGAATATGCCTTCACACTAGGTCAGATGGCCGTCTGTTTAATCTTTCAAGGCTGAAGGCAAAAACAAAAATCAGAAGGGTCACTATTAGAGACTTGTTGTTTGCTGATGATACTGCAGTCGTCACTCAAAGCCAACAGGAGCTTCAGAACTTGATGAATCGCTTCACTAAAGCATGCAAGGACTTTGGCCTCACAATAAGTCTAAAGACAACGAATGTTCGGAGTCAGGATGTGGGTGCTGCACCAGTTATCACTATCGATAACTATGAATTGGCAGTGGTGCATCACTTCACATACCTAGGGTCTACCATCAATGACAAACTCTCACTGGATACAAAAATCGACAGCCGCATTGGCAAAGCTGCAGCTACCTTTGCCCGCCTCACATCGCGTGTTTGGGGAAACTCCAAACTCACAATAAAGACCAAAGTTGCGGTATATAATGCCTGCGTCACGAGCACACTCCTATATGGCAGTGAGACTTGGACGACCTATGCTAAGCAAGAAAGAAGGCTCAATACCTTCCATTTACGGTGTCTACACCGCATCCTCGGCATCTCGTGGAAAGATAAAGTGACTAATGTCGAGGTGTTGTCACATGCTGGCCTTCAAAGTATGTATTCACTGCTTAGACAGTGCAGACTTTGCTGGCTTGGCCATGTTCGCCGCATGGAAGATGGTCGCATCCCAAAAGATATCTTCTACGGACAATTAGCAGATGGCAAGAGAACAGTTGGGCGACCACAGCTGAGGTTCAAAGATGTGTGCAAGAGAAATATGAGGGCACTGGACATGGATCCAGCAACATGGGAGGATGAAGCTGCCGATCGCACTAAGTGGCGATGCTATTTACGGCGTCAACTCAGATTGGGCGAAGAAAGGCTCACACAACAAGCAGAGGAGGGGAGAAAACGTCGAAAGGAGCACCAGGAAAATAAGCAGCTGAGGGCTGCCACCTCAGGGGCGCATTCCCATAGTCAGTTATGATTGAAGGGGCTAATATTATTACTTTTAAATTTAAAGTTGCCCAAATTATTCGATCTGTCACTGGAGTCCTAAGGAATCAGATCACCCGTCATCAGAGGAATTTCCCAGACTAAGTGTTTCAAAAGCTTTATTTTAGTTAGTTAGTTTGTTTGTTTTAATTAGTTTTGTTTTTTAATTTTATTTTGTGTGTTTATTTCATGAAAAGAGGAGGTAAAGGGAAGTCTAATAGACTATCCATGTGGATGATGGCTGATAGCTGGTGGATTTGATGTAATCTCGGACACCTCCATGCTGTCTCATCCTCTAAAACTGTGTTAACAGCTGGCCAGCTGTGAGAAAATCTACTCTTTGTTTTTTTGTTTTTTGTTTATTTTTTTCCCTTGTTTGTACATACATGCCACACGCTATGGTTTACCCATAATCTGTACAAGGTGTTTGCGTTTTCAGATGTGTACGGCCCGTAAATACCGTCTGTACGGGATTTTTCGCCTAATTATTAAATATACATATAAATCGATTGTCTTATGCCACTACCGTAGCCGTAATTTACGTCATGAGATTCGGCGAGATTTTAAGCCAAGTGGATACAAAACATCAACCAATGAAAATCAAGCTGTCTATTTTTCAATTGCTACTGTTCATTCACCATTTTTCGCAAAAGCTAGCGCCAGGTTCTGATTATTTGAACGATTACGCAGCACTGAGTTCTTTTTGGAGTTGAGCCTATTGTTTAGGATTAATTTCCAGTTTAGTGTTGGTAAGTAATTCATTTTAGGCCTATGCTTTCTTTTCCCCTAAGGTATAGCATAATTTATTATTTACGGCTGCTTAAAATAAAAAAGGCCCAATGGGCTGATCACCCGTTGGCTTGTCACACCGATTACGGAAACAGCGGCAGATAGATCTATTTGTTGTTGCCCTAAAGACGCCGCAAGGCGTGATGGGAAACTACAACAGAGAAAATCAATCTGCTGTTGCCCTTAAGACGCCACAAGGCGTGATGGCCTCTGACTGCTTGGTCGGTCTTTGGCTAAGGACGGAAGAAGAAGAAGAAGAAAATAAAAAAGGTTGATAGGCCTACCACTACATATTATTTGATTTCACTAAAACTTGTAGAAAGTGCGCAAGAAATGTAAATTTGAAAAATAATACAATACAAATTATGGGTAATATCGGAATGACGGTTGCCGAATGCTCCGCATGTATTTTCGTACCATTTAGAGTTAGGATTAGGGTTACAGTTGGGGTTAGGGTTAGGACCCTAAATCTAAATGGTACGAAAATACATGCGGAGCATTCGGCGACCGTCATTCCGATATTACCAAATTATGAAACTGAAAAAAACCACAAAAGCAAGGCAAATTTGCATCTTAACTCGATCAGAGAAAAGTTTATTTGGAGTTACTTCTCTTCTTAGTTTTAATTTCGTTTCTTTAAAAAACAATGCGATTTTGCCTTGGGTGATCATCATTACGGTCATCCAATGATATTTATTAAATAATTAATTACTATCAATGTTTGATTGACACTAAAATTCGTATGGGTAGGTCTATTTAAACCTACCAGTTGGGCTATAACGGCTATTCCAATTGTTGAAGTTCGGTAGAGAATATATATTATTACGCCTGCGTTAGTTTATATTTTCATTGCTAGCTTTAGCAAAAAATGTATTAGATTTAAGATTCCTAAACCTAACCCATAACGCTTATTACTGGTCTCTTTAGGCCTATACTTTTATAAGGCACTAGGCTATAGAAAACACAGCAAACTGTTCTTCATTTCAACCATAAATTGTATTAATTTTTTTTCCAAGATTCTATTTCACAGACTGCAGAAATAGACTAAATGATGATACAGTCACAGCATTTCTACAATGCAAAATAAATTCTAACTCTTGTTGTTTAGGTTTTAAAGCAAGTGAAAACATGCTTAAAAAGGCAAAGGGCCCATGTCACTATGATGGTACAGAACCATCTAATTGAATATATTTTTACATGAATTAACTCTTTTGTTACGTTTTTCAGTCTTTGTACAGGTTTTGCGGGTCTTTGTACAGGGTTTTTGGATTTTTTGTACAGGTTTTCCATGTCTGAGGTGTGGCATGTATGTTTGTATTAGGCTAGTTTTTTTTTTTAATTTTTAAATTAATTTTTAGATTTTTAATTTTTTAAATTCTGTTCTTGTCTTTTGTTTTGTTTTTTACATTTTTAAAAACTTTTATTTATTTATTTTTATTTATTTATTCATTTGTTTACACACAAATTGATTGACACAACTTTGGTTTTGATTTTGTATATTTGGACTGAGTGGAGGGCTGAGGAATTTACTATATTTGGATATCAGAGATCTGATTTTATTATCTTGAATTTATTACACTATAGGGAGCCGCGCTAGCGTAGTGGTTACCATACCACTCTGGCGACCGGGTGATCCAGGATCAAACCCGGGTGACGGCATTTGAGGATTTTTCGTCGACCGGGATTTGGACTGTATTAACTCGAGGCCTGGCGAGAACATTTGAAGAAGTGTCGTCGACCAGGGATTGGCGGCTCCTGAGCCGACCCAGCTGTAATGGGTACCTCCGAAATCGGAGAGTATTTGCCTGAATGGCGAGGGACACCTGTCTCTGTACAAGAAAAAAGGGATACTCACGTAAAATCAATGTCAGGTTAGACATAAATAATAACCTGAGATTTCGCCTCGAGTATTAGCGGGCGTACGAAAAAAAAAAAAAAAATTTACACTATATTTCATAATTATTACCCACCACGGGTTGAACGGGATACTGTGATTAAAAAAAAAAAAATCAACATTCATCTTTACGGTACTGTGTTTTACTATTAAAAAAAAAAAAAAGAAGAAGTGGCAACACTGGCAACTACAAATGTTTTGCGCAGGCCTCAAGAATCCACGTGTAAGTTATCAAAATTGTCATTATTTATAAACAGATACTAGGAATATGTACCTTTGTCATCTTCAAGTACTGTGCTCGCTGGCGTAGGTGACCATGACGGTTGACAGTTTATATCGCTCGATGCTGTTAATCAATTTCGTGGTTAAAAGACAGTATTACTGGAGACCTCCATGTTGAATTTATAATTCTATTTTCAAAGCGACCTCGGTGTTTGACGGGCGTTATTATTTGTTTGCAAATCTCGAAACAGTGATGGCGACAGGTTCACTCTTTCTATCCTATGCAATTGTGTATTTTTTATTTGACCCATTTACCAAAATGGATATCCTACGGTTTTAATTTTTAAAAATATAAGAAATGGAATGAAAAATCTTGTGAAACGCTTTAAATTAAAAAAAAAAAAAAGAAAATGTGTGTGGTATTCCTTGTGATTGTGCAGATGTGATTAAAAAATAACGTAAAGAAATTGTGTCCTTCACTGAAATATTTCAGCTCCAGTTTAATCAATGGCAGTAATATGTTTAGAATTTCAATAGGCCTATACATTTAGTTTGAAACATATGGACATATTTGTATGATTATTACTTCACATATAAAAATTTTTTTTAAAAGAGAAACACATTTTTTTAAAAAGAAAAATGGGCATTTAAAATGTGTGCATTTTTTTTCTAAATGTTTTAAAAACAATCGGTAAAAATATAGGACCTACATTGAGTCAGTAGTTGTAATTTCAAAGAATAAAAATATAGGACCTACATTGAACCAATAGTTGAAATGATCAAACTGCAACTAAATAAAAGTGAGCTTCCAATCGAGGAAAATCCAACATACCTGGGAGTCAAGTTGGATAAGAGACTCACCTGGAAGCCGCACATAAATGCAGTAGAACGGAGAGCAATAAGAAAGCTATCTATTATGAAGAAACTGGCTGGCACAAGTTGGGGGGCAAATACCAACATACTAAAAAAAGTCTATACAGGCACAGTACTTGAATATGGCATGTCAGCCTGGGCCACGGCATCTAAAACAAACACAGAACGTCTAGGGAAAGTACAAAATTCAGGCCTTAGATTAATCACTGGAGGGATGAAGACTTCTCCAATCCAGACAATGGAGAGATACACCAACATCTGCTCTCTGAATGACAGATGTGAGGAAAAGGTATTCACTCACAGTGAGAAGCTTCTATGAATGCCAAGTCATCCAATGCATGCCAAGCTCTATAGCTTGATAAAGAACAGGCTGAAAAGAACCAGCTTCATAAACATCTCCAAACATCTGCATCGATGCCATGAAGACCTCCTCCCAAAACAACCTACTGAGATTGAAATGTTAATTGACTATGAGGAGCCAGACGACTGCCATGGAAATATATCTATCTTCACAGAAGTCCCTGAAATAAAAAAGAAAGGCCACCAGACCCCTCAACAACTAAAAACCTTGGCTCAAGAAATAATTGAAGAAAAGTACAACCCGAAAGAGTGGACACACGCATACACAGATGGATCCGCTGAGGGGACTGTAAAGAACGGTGGTGGGGGCATTTTTTATAAGATTCCTAAATGGAAAGATCATCCGAAAGGCCTTCCCAACTGGAAAAATCTCCTCCAATTTTAGGGCAGAAGCTATGGCACTACTGCAAGCCCTGAAGATCCTCACCAGACCTGAACAGCAGCCACAAGCTAAGATAGTAATCTTCACTGACTGCAGGTCATTACTTGAATCAATACAAAACACCAGAAATGATATCATGATGAATGAGATCAGATCTGAGCTTAACATCATCCAAAGGTCATCAACCATTGCCCTTCAGTGGTTACCCTCCCATTGTGGAATTGCTGGAAATGAGAAAGCAGATGCTCTATCAAGAAGAGGCAGTAAAATGGAACAATACAGCCATCCACTGCCGTATCAGGAAGCAAAAACCATAATCCACAACAAGTACAAAAATCAGTGGAAGGAGGAAGGGGAAATGTGCAGCAGAGATGACCCAATACACCACCTAAACAGAAAATACAGACCACAATGTTCCGCCTGAGAACCGGCCACTGCAGATTACTAGGACATCTCTATCGCCTCAAGATATCCCACACAAATGAATGCCCATGCGGAACAGGAATCCAGATCCCAGAACACATTCTCAAGAACTGTCCAACCCACGATGAACCACGACGTGCAACCTGGCCAAGGGGTGCTGAGCTCCAGCAGAAGCTATGGGGCTGCTGCGCTGACCTGGTAAAGACTGTGGACTTCATCCTGGCAACAGGCCTGCAGATTTAGCATGACTACAAACTGAACGCAGAAGAAGAAGAAGAACCAATAGTTGTATGTTTTATGAAAAAAAATATAGGACCTACATTGAACCAGTAGTTGTATGTTCTATGAATTAAAATATAGGACCTACATTGAACCAGTAGTTGTATGTTCTATGAATTGAAATATAGGACCTTCATTGAACCAGTAGTTGTATGTTCTATGAATTAAAATATAGGACCTACATTGAACCAGTAGTTGTATGTTCTATGAATTAAAATATAGGACCTACATTTAACCAGTAGTTGTATGTTCTAGTCTACTGTATGTTGTCTGATGTGTGTGTGCCTCTATTGACAGATAGTGGTCAGAAAAAGAGCTTCTGTAGCTATTGGCTGGAAGTTGTTGACCAGAAAATTAGTACTGGTGCCATCCGCTTACCTAATTTTAATGTCATCATTCAGTGACTGCTGATACTCCCTCACAGCAATGCTGACTGCGAAAGATCATTTTCAGTGGTGAAATAAATCCACACAGACTGCAAGAGGTCTATGAATGCAGTCACACTCACATTTTTACAGTATAAGATTACCATTGATACATGCTGTGCAACTCTGGAAAGTGCTAAAAGTGCATGTGTTGATTATAATACAAAACACTGTGCATCAAAAGAATAGCATCTCACGATCACTAAGCTTTTTATATATAAAGAACAGCATGAGACTATTATCATGTTTTATATCATACTAATTCAAATGCTAATAGATTTGTATATGTCATTTCTCATTTAAAAACAGTATTGTGTATAATTTATTAATATATTTTTTGCGTAAGAAGTTTTGGGCGTTTGTAAGTTTTTTGTTAGTCCGCCGTACAGGTTTTTGTCTCAGGAGGTTGACTTGTATGTCATTAACTAGTCATATCAGTAATCAAATATGAGCTGGTAATACTCATGCTGTCAATATTACAATGTAATAGGCAAGGAACACAATCAAAATGAAGGGATGCTTATCATCATGGGCTGTGCATGAGATAAACTCACTGTAACCATGAAGTACATACTTGGATCAGTATTGATTAGGTCCAGATATGTGATGGCCCAGACAAAAAGCCTATATGCTGATAACCACAGACTGAAGACACCTCCTGCATGGGAACATAGATGGCATAAACGCACTATGAATAAAGAGGGATATCATGAATGGTAGAGGGAACAATAGGGCAGGTGATCACAGTTAAAAATATGATTCATAGGGGAAGAGTGGAGTAAGTAAGGTGAGAACTAAATAACATATCAGCAAGTCATCAACAGCCTTGTAGGAAGTGCAGAGCTTGAGGTCATGGAAAAGTAGATCTGGAAATTAATCAACTAATAAATGATTATAGCAAGAACAAAAACAAATATATAATGATTAGTGAGGCATGGCAGGGGAAAATGAAGATCTTGTGAGGTACAAGTGCTACATGTTGTTGATGAACAAATAAAATCACATACAAAAATATGTTCAAACACTTCAAGCTTTCTTATTACTCTACTTCCTTCCTGTCCATTTTTATTTTGTGTTTGTTGTTACACTGTGACAGGTAGGAGCAGACAACTTTTAGGACATGGACAAACACACACATGCAAACACTCACAAAATTTAGAAATTTCAGTTGACATTATTTACAGCTATAGGACAGGAAAAGTGAAGTCACATCTGGTTTTGGTAACTGAAGAAATTTTCTGGACTTAGAGATACCATAGGGCCTATATCATAATTTTAACTGAGGTTAAACTAAACATTTTTATTCTTACATTAAAAAAAAAATTAGAAGTCTGGATAAGGAGAATGCATCTCTTATGTTGCCCAGACTATTAGTACGTACTTTATAGTTAGTCTTAACCTTACCACAAGTCAGTTTCAAGTTTTGTCAAACAGCATTAACTCACAAGTAGTAATACTTTGCCCTTTACATTTATCTGCAAGCTAAATCTTGCACCAGCGTGATATATGTCTGAATTTTCACTGAAAATATAAAAATACCTGACAATGAGCTGGTTTAAATTGTTTCAATACATTGGCACAAGTGTGTGAACATTTTGGAATGGGGAAAAATATTTATGAAGCTGAAATTGTATTTTTATACTTCTTTTTATCCATTACTAGTGCTGCTAATCATTTGTTTATGAGCAACGGCAATAGATTCCTCGTCTTAACACTAGCTATAAGCTGATCAAGAACGGCTGCTTATTTCTCAGTGAACAGAAGAGAATTATAGTCCCACAAGGTGAACAGAAGAGAATTATAGTGACAGTAGTTTTTCTGTTAGTCTTAGTAATTCAGATGATGACTTTGCTAAGACTTCATGTTAGAATATTCATGAATGTGATTAATCTGATGGGGATACTGAGCAGTTGAAGGAACAGGTATATGAAGTACCTTAACAACTGCTAAACTTTCAGCCAGTAAATGGAAAGGAAAGCATAAAATCTCAATTCAAACAACCAGTAAAGTTAACAGTACAGCTACAAGTTGAGAGGCAAGTATAGTCTCACAAGATATCCCAGAGATGATAGAAATTGCTGAAGGCATGACACAGAATACATTACATTTTTGTCAAAAGGTGTGACTTAGGGGCTTGACCTGTCAAGTGATATAGTGTTTTATTTACTGATGAAATTAAAGATTACATGTGTCTGTGCATCAGTTATTATGCCAAACTCAAATGTATTTAGAATAATCCTTTGAAACAATATTTACTGTATGCTCAACGAACCAAAGACACATGCCCTGAACTGGATAAATTTACTGCTGGGATTCAGAAGAAACCATTCATCCGTGGCTACTGGTCTACATCTGCAAAAGTATAAACACCTTGGTTTAATCACATGTTTTCAAGAAATAGAAATGAAGTATTATATCTTATTATGCTTCATGTCTCTGATGACATTCATGAGGAAAATAAAAGACTGAACCTTTTATGAACATTTTGTTAAAAACATTTCTGAATGCCTTTCACTCATTCCACAAACAAGCAAGATGTTGTGTACAGCCTTTAGAGATAAAAAGGCACAGAAATCAGTTTTTCTTGTGTTTTCTCAGGCCTAAGTACAGACCATAACCACATGGAAGAGCATTCTTCTTTTCTTCTTTGATCCTTAGCAGCCGACCATCAAAGCAGTCAGTAGCCATCATGTCTGGTGGCGTCTTGTAGGGCAACAACAAATTGGTTCCACTTTGCTCGGTCGGTGGTCATCCTTCATACAGTGCCCCAACTCTTGTTTATTCTTTGCATCTCAGCCTCTACAGTCCTCCGCCAAGTTGTTTTTGGTTGGCCTCTCTTTCATTTTCCTTCAGGGGTCCATTGCATAGCTGATCTTGGTTGGTGATGGTATTCGGCCAAAAGATTCTGAGAATTTTTCTTAGGCATGTGTGAAAAGAGGACAATTTTGACATTTCCTTCTCTGTAACTCTCCAGCATTCCACACACAGCTCTGATATAATCTTAATTTTGTGCTTGTGCTGTACTGAGAGGACTTTCAGATGTTGTTTAGACTAAAAAAGGCTGTTCTTGCTTTGTTCATTCTGTTGTTGATGTCTTTGCTTGCTCCACCATCTGGTGTTACTATGCATCCTAGGTATGTGAAGGTGTCTGTCTGTTCCAGTTGCTGATTCCTTACTGATATGGGCTCAGGGCTGCTCACATTGAGCGTCATTACCTCTGTCTTCTTTAGATTGATGTTCACGCCCACCTGCTGGCTATACTTATTAAGTCTATCTGTTTTTTCCTGGATGTGTTGATGTGAATGTGCTAGTGGTGCAATGTCATCTGCATATTCCAGGCCTTCCAATGTAGAAAATGTAGTCCATCTTATTCCTCTTGGACTGCCCTCTGTTGTCTGGCACATCACCCAGTCTGTGACTGTTAAAAATAGAGTGGTTGATAAGGGGCATCCCTGTCATACTCCTGTCTTCACCTCAAAGGTTAGGTAGCTCTGCCCAACACTACACATAAAGTTGGCATAGAGGCTTTTTATGATTGACACTATGCAACTTGGAATTCCATAAGCCCTCAGTATTTTCCATAAACTGTCCCTAGGTATACTGTCAAAAGCCTTTTCAAAATCAATGAAATTAATGTACAGCTGTCTTTGCCATTCTGAGCACTGCTCTATAATTATGTTCCTGAGGGTAAATATATGATCATCACATCTTCTGTTCTTTCTAAATCTGGCTTGTTCTTTCCTCAGTTTGTGGTCTACTGCTTTTGAAATTCTCTGTATAATTATCCTGCGTAGTATTTTGCTGGGAACTGAGAGAAGAGTTATTCCTCTCCAACTATTGCAGCCTGCAAGATCTCCCTTCTTGGGCAATTTGACAATTATTCTTTTGTTCAACTCTGTTGGTGTTGTCCCTGTTTTCCAGACTTGTGCAAATAGTGGTTCTAATAGTTCTGCTGCTAGCTCAGGGTCTGTCTTAAATAGCTCTGCATTCAAGTTATCCTGGTCAGGAGCTTTTCCTTTCTTTACCCCTTTGATTGCTGAGATGATTTCTTCTCATGGAATGTCTGTATTAACATCTAGATCATTTTCAGCCTCAGGAACATTCAATTGTGTCTGGTGGTTCCTTGTTCAGAGTTTCTCTGAAAGGCTCTGCCCATCTTGTTTCCTGTACATCTGCTGTAGTGATGAGATTTCCTTGCTTATATAATATTGTTTGCACCACGTTTTCCGCTGACGATTTTAGTTATTTTGAATACTGTGCGTTGTTCATTTCTCAGTGCTGCCTCCTCTGCCTGTCTTGCAAGATCGTCTAGGAAATTCCTTTTGTTGGCTCGGGTTTGGCGTTTAACTTCCTTGTCCAGCTGATTGTACTGTTCGCTATATAGTTGCTTTAACGTGGGGGACTTTGCTTCTGTTTTCTTTCTTTTCATTTCCTTTCTCATCATTATGGTGTTTAATGTTTTTGGTGTTATCCAATCTTGCTTCTTCCTGTCCTGGAATCCCAAGCATGATTTGCCGTTTTCCTTATCAATTGTTGAAATGGTGTTGAATTTCTGGTCTATATGGAAGAACATTGTAAAGCTGAAAGTTATAGATAAATACAACAATTCAATGAATGTGTATGACCTCCTAGACCAAAGAGTTGGCTGTTATGGTGTATATAACAAAAGATTTTTTTTAATAAGTGGAAACATTTTTCTCTATTTGTTTGAAGTACAGGAGGTCATTGCTTCAATGTTATACTGTTTTCACCATGCCACAGTTCAAGAGAAATCTGCTTTACCAACTAATTGAAGTTTCTGCTGTTCTGAGTACACTAAGTATTCAAGAAAATGTAGGTACTGATATTGTTTGAACTCACTACCATGAAAGCATAAGATTAGGGGCAACATTCTTCTGGGAAACATAAAATAGAATTTGGTATATGTAAATAATTTTAGTTTTAGTAGTTTTATCTTTGGCTTTTACAGAAATAGCTGTTTTTGGAAAAAAAAATCAAAAATTATATCTGTGAAGTGATTGTGACAAGAAAGGGTTGATGTGTTTTAAACTGGAAGCACATTTACTTAATTAATAATATTTTTTTGTCGAATATTTTCTATCAGGTCTACACCTTACAAGACACAGACACTTTTTCACATAACTTAATAGTTTAAAAACATTTCACTAGATTTATTAGCCCTTTTCCCATATTTTTATTCATAGAACGTGCAACTACTGATTCAATGTAGGTCCCATATTTTTATTCATAGAACATACAACTACTGGTTCAATGTAGGTCCTATCACAAACTGTCTAAAATGCCATCACAGACATACTATCATCAGACATGTATAACACCCTTTTGTAATCTTCTAAAACGTTCCTATGTGGCTGCTAATTGTCAGTGTTGATGTTTGTTGCCATTACATGTTGTTTATAATTCTCAGGTCCTTACCATCGATGTTGATGATATCTAGCATTTTTATAATTTTCTCATGTTTTACTGTCTCAAATGCCTTAGTGTAGTGTATAAAGGACAAGCATAGATAGATTATAGGTAGAAGTTACAAATTTAAAAAATGATCATATACACATTTTGCATGCACTTGACAGCTCTGAATCATTCAGAAGAATATCATTATAAGGTTGTTATATTTTTCTTACTTACTTAGTTGTTCCCCTTCTACCGTGAGGTGTAGAGGTTTGGAAGAGAGAGCGCCAGACTATTCTATCAGCTGTCTTCTTCCTGGCCTGGTTCCATTCTAGTCCTCGGTCCTTCAAAGATTGTCTAATGTTGTCCTCCCAGCGGACTCTGGGTCGTCCTGGAGGTCTGGATCCCTGGCTTTTTGTTTCCCATGCTTGTCAGGGTAGCCGATCTTCTCCCATTCTGCAGACATGGCCAAACCATCTTAGTTGGGACTGTTCTATTTGGGTCTGCAGCGGGTGGGATTTTAGGCCTTGACGTATCGTCTGGTTGCGGACCATGTCTCTTCTTGTTACTTCAACCACCTTCCTCAGATACCTCATTTCTGAGGTTTGGATCTGGCTTTTGTGGGTTGTAGTCATTGCCCATGACTCGCATCCATATGTCAACACTGGGACATAGGTGGAGCGGTATACAGCCATCTTCGTTTTCTTACCAACCTCTTTCTTGCTGAGGAATCCTCGATTTATGGCCTGATAAAGTCTCCCAGCCGCTGCTTTTCGAGTGGCCAACTCTTCTTTGATGCCCCCCTTTTGGTGTATAATAGCTCCGAGATATTTAAAGTGGTCGACCTGCTCCAGGACCTGTTCTCCCAACTTAATCTGATGTTTTCTTTCTTCTCGTGATATCACCATGGATTTTGTTTTGGAGCTGCTTATGACCATCCCTCTCTTCTCCAGCTCTTCCTTCCAGACTTGCAGGTTGGATTGGAGATGTGTCTCTGATTTAGCAATTAGGACAACATCAGCAAATGCTAGCTCTGAAATACAGATCTGTCTCATCTTCCAGTACCCCACTGAATACTTTCTTGTTCTCTCCTTACATGCCTTGATGATATCGTCCATGAGGAGTATGAAAAGATAAGGTGACAGAATATTGCCTTGTCTTACACCAGTGGTGCTCCTGAACTCTTCTGACTTATAGTTTGCTGTCCTCACATAATTTCTGCAAGACTTGTAGAAGCTCTGTATAGCATGAATCAGAGGTGCTGGAATGTTCTTCCTTGCCAAACAGTCCCAAAGTTTGCTCCAGGGGACCTTGTCAAACGCCTTTTCCAGATCTATGAAACAAAGATGGATCTCACTCTTGTACTCAAGGGCCTTTTCACTCAGCTGCCTGAGTGTGAAGATTAGGTCTTGAGTACTTCGGTTTGCTCGGAATCCGCACTGGGCTTTATCCAATTGTGGCTCAACTAGGCATCGGAGTCTCTGCTCTAGGATTCTAGAGTAGATTTTGTTATATTTTTCACCATTATAAAAAAAAAAAATTGAACGAAATTTCATGTGATATCAATATCTCAAATAACCAGCATGCAACAAATTGTTTAAGATTTTTTTACCTATAATTCATTTTTATTTTCAGATTGCAAGAAAAATATGGAACAGAAGTTCTCAGTCCTGGATCAAAACATAAAACAGGACATTAGTACAGATTTTAAAGTGAGTATTCTTTTTAATACTTGATAACAAATTTTTATACATCCAAAGTAAGTTAAACTGAGAAATATATTAAAATATTGTCCATTTAAACATTTTATTACTTATTGCTAGGTTCTTTGTGTTTGTTTCTGTAACAGTGTAGTATATGTAAATGTAATATAACATCTTCATCAGGGACAGAGGCATAAACAGTTGAGAAAAGAAAATAAATTATACATAAAAATGTATCATGTAGTTGTCAAACTGGGGCAATGTTTAAGACTGAAGTGGTTTGTTTCAAACTTGAATATGTTCAATATTTTGTTTTCAGGGACACACAGTGAAGATAGAAAGTGAAGGTGAGGAAGATGGTCATGTTCCTGCAGGGAGAGAGAGTATGAGGACCAGTTCCACATTTGTATATCCTGCTGGGGACAATTTACTCAGTAATGCTTTACAACTTGTTAACATAAATGTAACTTGTGCTCAATATGTTACCACTTTCAACAAATATGTAATGTAATAAGTGTTATTTATACACATCCACCACAAACATCATAATTTGTTTGTGTTTGTACACTATATGCAGACGTGTGTGGTTTTTTTCCTTCATTTTCAAATTTTTCAGTTCAAGATGTCCGACACAGTTTGTAATTCGAGATGTTAGAGTTTTTTCCCACTTTACTGCAATTTTTCGTAAGTGATTGACTTGGTACGAGCCAGTAAGTTCATGTGAGGAAACTTCCCCCATGTTTTGTGCTACATGCAATGTCTGCATGTTACGTATATACCTGAATGAGGGCATGATTTTGGAATGTTCAGCTAACGACACTGTCAGCCATCTTGTCGTGTCAGAAAATTCTGTTCACAAAAAGATTACGTGTGCTTTCTTCACATGCTTTTACTATAATGGCGTCATCAACAAATGTCTTCACTTCGAATAAAGCATGTAGTCTTGGTTGACAATCCACCTAAGAGAAGGACAACTTCACACAAACCCAGGTAGGAAAGACTCGTTAGACCAGAAAGATAGCTCTCCTAGGAGAGACAACTCTGATGTAAAACAACTGCTGCCTTGTAGGAAGGTCACGGAAAACCAGAGGCTAGGGAAGCAGTCCCGAACAAATGCATGCTGAAGACGGATGCACTGGGCCGCAAGGCGCACAACATAGTGCAACGCAAACCGCCATGAGATGACAGACACAAATATGACTCAACGAGATAGTGCTCGACCCAAGGAGTCCCGCCAGGTGGGAAGAGTGCCGGACTCCCTGCCTCAATGAACGGAGTAGCATATGGCAACAACCCACTTCTGTCAACGAAAAACTGTTTGGAGATGTTGGGAGCCTTGGGTTGACTACTGCCTTTATTAGAGTCATAAATGTGGAAGTCTGAAGGCGAACGAGGAAGAAGAAGAAGAAATTTTTTTTGGCTACCTTTAGTCCAGACATAAAATCCCTTGCAGCAAATTTTACATGTTTGAGGCAGTGGCGTACCGAGGATTTTTAGCACCTGGGGCGATCCATGAAAAAATGCATCCCAGGTCACTGCCAGATAAAATTCTTGTTCATTTTGTAGACAAATAAAAAGACAGTTTAAAGGACAATATCAAGCACTGTCATGACTTTTAAATTCTATTAAGAACACCAAGATGAATTATTGGGAAAATATGAAATTTATGAATTAAGTAAACACAAAATACATAAACCACTCTTTCTAATGATGATTACTTGATGTAAAGGTATATAGATGAGCAGATGTAGTTTCAGATCATGATCTTCTGTTAACACAATCTTTTGTTCCAAAAATAAAACTAAAAAAATTGTGTATAATGTGTGTCATGGTGTTCGTTCGCTGTGTGAGAAACCGCTTGTTCGTAAATCAAGCAAGCCATTTGGAAGCCACTGAAGATAGATGGCATTCCAGCAGAGACCACCAAAACAGATATTGATACCTCTACAGAGATATTATTCAAACTACTTGGCAAAGTGTGGGAGAGAGAACGATCAAACAAACTTCATTTTCAAAGGGTTAAGAATTGGGCAAGCATACCCATCTAACATTCTGTCCTTCCTCTCTCTCTCTCATCTTGCAGTGTGTATTCTCTTATTCACACATGTTCTTTGATCATTATTTAGGCATGCAACATTATCAAGGTCAAATAATAGCATACATTTGTAATATCCAATGCTAATCAAATTTAAGTATGTTCTCTGAACACTTTTTGGTCAGGAAAAGTATTAAACTGAATCATCCTTGGGAGATTAAATGAGTCCATAGACAAACAATTGAGGGTTAATCAAGTAGGTTTTGGCAGAACAGATCCTGTACAGACCTGACAGCCACATTGAAAATAATAGCTGAACAAAGTCTGGAATGGAATTCACTAAATAAATAAACAAACAACACACAAAGGTATTTTATCTGGCACTCAGTCAGAAATAAACAAGTAGAAGAAGAAGAAGTTTAAAGATGTGTGCAAGAGAGATATGAGGGCACCAGAAAATGGAATTCACTGCTGGACATTGAATTTGTACACTATTAAATGGCATTTGACAGTGTAGACAGAGAATCACTTTGGAAAGTGAAGGAACATTATAGAATTCCTATGAAGATCATTTACTTAATTAATAAGACTCATGAAGACATTAAATGCAGAGTTCTTCATAAAGGACAACTTACTGAACCATTTGTGATTAGAACGGGAGTGCGACAGTGATGCCTCTTGTCTCCATATTTTTACTTACTAGCAATAAGTGGGGTTATAAAAACATTGATATCACACAACAGAAATGCAATCCAGTGTAATCTGACTAAACAGCTTGATGATCTAGATGTTGTAGATGACTTGACTCATCTGTCTCATAACCATAATCAGGTGCAAGATAAAATGATAATACTCAATAAGAATTCACAACAAGTTGGTCTGAAAATACACAGGGAAAAGACAAGGAAAATGAGAATAAATGCAAGATTTGATAACAAGGTTGTACATGAAGAAACACCACAACTAAAATATGGTAGAATCATACAGATATCTTGGCAGCAATACAAAGTTGGAGGGACAGACAATAATATCAAAATAAGAATACAATAAAGGAAGAAGAGCTTTCATTGGGAAACATATAGACGTCAAAAGAAATTAAGTCTGACTTGAAAATAAGAATGTTCAACTCAAATGTCAAGTCAGTCCTATTGTATGGCTCTGTCAAGTCAGTCCTAATGTATGGCTCTGTCAAGTCAGTTCTATTGTATGGCTCTGTCAAGTCAGTCCTATTGTATTGCTCTGTCACATCAGTCCTATTGTATGGCTCTGTCAAGTCAGTTCTATTGTATGGCTCTGTCAAGTCAGTCCTATTGTATTGCTCTGTCACATCAGTCCTATTGTATGGCTCTGTCAAGTCAGTTCTATTGTATGGCTCTGTCAAGTCAGTCCTATTGTATGGCTCTGTCAAGTCAGTCCTATTGTATGGCTCTGAAAGATAAAAAACAATAAGAAAAGTTACAGACTTCCATAAATGGGTGCTTGCATAGAATATAAGGTTTGAAATGGTATAACAAAGTCACAAATATGGAACTGATGACAAGAACCAGACAAGTGCCAGTGGAACAAGAGATGAGAAAAAGATGCTGGTGATTGATACAACACACATTGAGGAAACCTGTTGATGGCATTACAAGGTGGTCCTTGTTCTGAAATCCACAGGGAAAGAAAGGCAGAGGTAGACTTAAAAACACATGGAGAACTTGAGTTGTCACTTGACAGGAGAACTTGAGTTGTTGACACTTGACAGGAGAACTTGAGTTGTTGACACTTGACAGGAGAACTTGAGTGGTTGACACTTGACAGGAGAACTTGGCATGTGTTTGTTGATGGCTTATGCTCCTTGGGGAGATAAAGGGTATATTGATTATTGATCACCAAACACAAACACTTTAATCAGTCACCATTTAGCAGCCTCAGAACACAAACACTTTAATCAGCCACCATTTAGCAGCCTCAGAACACATACAAATTCTTCAACTTGGCAATGGCTGCTAAAGGATGACAAGCTCAGCAACCCTTGTTTATCAACAACAACAACCTCTTGTTAAAATGAACTAGTCTAAACTTTTAAAGACTCTTCTTGTAAGTGTGTTGTTATGCCAGTAAGCATTTTACTGAGTTTATACAACTATAGATTATATTGTTTGGTTATTTTTTTCAAAAATTCTTGTACTTTATAATAACTGCTTGTCAAAATGCAATAAAGAATCGGTCAGAATGTATGTAATAATTTAAATATATCATGCACTGTAATCAAAATCCAGATTCTGATGAATGTAAGCAGGAGTATAATGGAGACTTCCAGAATCAAGATGCTAATATTGAGGTGGGATGTTATATGTACCATTGTTTAAACAAACTATATCAGACAGTTAATTAGCCTTACATGCATGTTGTATATACCGTTGTTTAGAAAAACTATATCTGCCAGTTAATTAACCTTAAATGTTGTATATACCGTTGTATAGACAAAGTATATCAGCAAGTTAAGTAGCCTTATATGTTGTATGTACCATTATTTAGACAAACTATATCAGACAGCCAATTAACCTTATTTGTTGTATGTATCATTAAGACATACTATATCAGACAGTTAATTAACCCTATTTGTTGTATGTATCATTGTTTATATACACTTGCTTAGACTGCGCAGACTACGCTGGCTTGGCCATGTCCACCGCATGGAAGATGGTCGCATCCCAAAAATTATCTTCTACGGGCAACTAGCAGTTGCGTGACCGCAACTGAGGTTTAAAGATGTGTGCAAGATAGATATGAGGGCACTGAACATGGATCCAGCAACATGGGAGGATGAAGCTGCCGATCGCACCAAGTGGTGATGCTATTTATGGTGCCACCTCAGATTGGGCAAATGGAAGCTCACTCAACAAGCCGAAGAGTGAGAAAAAATCGAAAGGAGCATCAGGAAAATAAGTAGCTGAGGGCTGTCACCTCAGGGGTTTCATTCCCATAGTCAGTTATGACTGAAGGGGCAATTATTATTATTAGATAAACTATATCAGGCAGTTAATTAAGTTTATTTGTTGTATGTACCATTGTTTAGACAAACTATATCAGACAGTTAATTAGCCTTATTTGTTGTATGTTCCATTGTTTAGACTAACTATATCAGACTGTTAATTAACCGTATATGTTGTATGTATCATTGTTTAGACAAACTATATCAGACAGTTAATTAACCATATTTGTTGTATGTTCCATTGTTTAGACAAACTAATATCAGACTGTTAATTAACCGTATATGTTGTATGTACCATTGTTTAGACAAACTATATCAGACAGTTAACACATTAACTACAGCAAGCCACTGCCATCGGCCCAAGAAAGAAACACATTTGGACCACAGACCGCCCCACAGCAGCTTTCTAAGTTTAGTAAGAAAATGAATGAAATATGCGACGAAACACATTCCGATCTGATTCGAGATTTTAATTTACCTTCGGAAGACAACATCCAAAAGCGTGGGTAAATGTGTGCCTCTGAAAATTGATATTGTATTCATATTTTTCAATCATTTCAGGTTAGTTTCCAAATAACAAAACTGTTTACCGTGGCAATGAGTGATAGCACCACAAAAAATGCACATACTCCTCGTCTAATTGCTGAACAGGCTAGAAACTTATTTCACCAATTGATTGATAGATCTAGCAACGAGGAGGACAGTGAAAACAATGTGGATATTGATTCAAGTAGTGATCGATTTTTCTGGCAGTAATAACAGTAGTAGTGAAAATTCAAGCAGTGATTATAGCGAAGATATTAGAAGTCCTAGGCCATCAGTGGGTCGTAAAAGAGCAAAAACGTTGGTTAGAGTTACCAATAGTGCAGGAAATACTATAGGCCTAACTAAAGATAGAGAACATTGGGAGCAAGTGACTGAGGGTGAAACAACAAATAGTTTTTATTTTGTTCCAACTCGTCAACCAGGTCTGCAAGCAAATCTTGATGCAACTTCCTCTGTGCTTGATTGCTGGTTTACATTACTGACACCAGATTTTTTACATTCTTTGGTCATAGTAATAAATGAATATGCTGACATAAAGAATTCAAAACCTCCATCTTCAAAAAGATCATCTGCTGCTTGGAAATCTGTCACTGACTATGAGCTTTTGAAATTTTTCGCAGTAACAAATGCCATGGGTTTAGATAAAAAGCCATTGGTAAAAGATTATTGGCCACAGACACCTCATAATTATACACCCCAGTATGGCAATATGTTTTCAAGATCTAGGTTTGAAATAATTGACCATACAATGATGCATGTTGGAGATGCTGATTCAGAAGGGAAGGACAAAATAAAGCTTTTCTTAAATTTGCTTGTTGCGAAGTTAAAGGATGCATTTTATCCATTTCAGAATTTAGCCATTGATGAAATGGTTATTGGGTATAATGGAAACACAAGCAGTACAATGCAACAAAGCCAAGCAAGTATCACATTAAGACCTTTGGATTGTGTGATTCTGCCACAGGATATGTCTTTTCTGTATTGACATACTTTGGGAAGAATACATCACATATTCTGGCTAATGACTCTACAACAAGTCAGGCGGTGAAGGTATTTGATTTCTTGCTACACGGAATAGGGAAGGGCCACCATGTATTTGCTGACAGATACTACACTGTGGATACACTGATAACCTATCTGTTGAGTAAAAAAAGGATCCCGTTACACGCCCATTGAGGTATATTGAGAACATGGTGTTAGGCCCATATTTTCTTGACTGTCAGCACACTAGGGGTGATGTGGTCAGCATCACGCCGGCCGCTTTAACCTTTGCAGAGTTGCTCTGGTGCCCATTTGGGGCTGGGTCGACCCTGGAGCCGTTTGTGGCCTAACAAAATCCCACCACATCTGTAGATTGAACCATAGACCACTGAGCTAGGAAGCCAGTGCACTAACCACTATGCTACCCGGCTCCAATCTGTTGAGTAGGGGCATTCATTATACTGGCACAGTCAACATCAACAGAAAAAACTTTCCCCTTTAACTGAAGACCCTCTCACTCATCACCGAGAAGCCAGGTGGTACAAAAATGGTGATGGATCTCAGATATGTGTTGCTTGGAGAGACAAAAAGGCAAAGAAACCATGTATTGTTGAGATGCTGCAAGTCACAACTCAACGTCACAACTTAGTCGAAAAACCCAAACCAGTACACCGGTACAATTTTTGCATGAATGGATGTGACCACAATGATCAAATGGTAGTTTACTATGGCAATTTCCAAAGAAAAACTAGAAAATGGTGGAAGAAAATTTTCTACTGGATTATAGAGGTGTCCCAGGTAAATGCCCATATATTATACACCCTCAGTCATGCTGATGAGAAGTCAGTGTCATTAAAAATTGTCAAAGACAAACTGATTGATCAGTTGACTGAGAAGGCTGCCTCCATAACTCCACCTGATCTAGTAGCCACCAGTGGCAACAAGAAAGGTAGGACATTTTTAGGAAACAATGTTAAAAGATTTGAATGTACAAAGCCCATTGTGGATTACACCGACAAAGATAGGAACTGTATAGTGTGCTCAACACCTGCGAAATGAGCCTGAACAAATTTTTATTGCATCGATTGCCTCGAAAAGCCCCATCTCCATCCAAAGAGCTGTTTTAGGCTGTACCATACGCATGATCCTTCAGCCGTAACTCACTATTGACATTGACATACTGTAAATAAGTTATAGATGTTGTGTTTTCTCAAAGGTGCTATTTATTCCAAATTTCTAAGATTATTTGGAAGTGGTGTAGGTGTGATAATGTAAGTCATTAATAGTGTATTTATTAGCTAGTGTATGTGTTCTTGGGCTTGTTTTTCTTATAATTGGATATACTACATGACAATCACCAGACATTGGATATACTACATGACAATCACCAGTCATTGGATATACTATATGACAATCACCAGTCATTGGATATACTACATGACAATCACCAGTCATTGGATATACTACATGACAATCACCAGTCATTGGATATACTACATGACAATCACCAGACATTGGATATACTACATGACAATCACCAGACATTGAGACATTGGATATGCTACATGACAATCACCAGTCATTGGATATACTACATGACAATCACCAGTCATTGGATATACTACATGACAATCACCACTATGAGCTGGTCAAGACCGCACTCCACCTCCACGTGGTGGACCTGGAAACAGTCTGCAACAGTGCAGTCTGGCTGAGCGAGTGTGGATCGAAATGGGAAGGCAAACCCGGTCCTATAAAATGCCGTGCAGAAGTCGGATGTGTCGACCAAAAGGTGCAGATATCACAGCTTAGGCGTAAACAGACACAACACAACCACCGTCCTTTTTAGGACGAACGAAGAAGAAGAAGATTGGATATACTACATGACAATCACCAGTCATTGGATATACTACATGACAATCACCAGTCATTGGATATACTACATGACAATCACCAGTCATTGGATATACTACATGAAAATCATCAAGAAAAAAAACATTAGCTGCCTCAGGAACAGGCAAGTTGCAGGTAAGTTGATAATTTAAAAAAAAATGTTGCATGCTTTTTCTTTCTTTCAATCATTTTATATTATTGATAATATCTACCATTCTAAATAAACATATATTTTTCAGCTTTAGGCAATAGTACATTCATTTATCATCAAAATGACACATAATTAATAAAAATCTGTTTAAAATTAATAAATCTGCAGCTTAAGTTCTCCAAACACTTACAGAGATAAAATGAGGAAAAAATGTCAGACATTTTTTTGGGAAGTGGCATAGGTGTGATTATATATCAGACAGGTCATTGACCTTATATGTCACCATTGTCCTGGTCACCCCTATGGAGGATAGAACCACTACTACAGGAAGCTTACACTAAACATTCACAAGCTCTTACTGTGATGGTATCTGTAACTATTTGTTTGACATGATGATGTTGTCAGCCTTACAGGAAGCTTACACTAAACATTCACAAGCTCTTACTGTGATGGTATCTGTAGCTATTTGTTTGACATGATGATGTTGTCAGCCTTACAGGAAGCTTACGCTAAACATTGACAAGCTCTTACTGTGATGGTATCTGTAACTATTTGTTTGACATGATGATGTTGCCAGCCTTACAGGAAGCTTACACTAAACATTCACAAGCTCTTACTGTGATGGTATCTGTAGCTATTTGTTTGACATGATGATGTTGTCAGCCTTACAGGAAACTTACACTAAACATTGACAAGCTCTTACTGTGATGGTATCTGTAGCTATTTGTTTGATATGCTGATGTTGCCAGCCTCATGATCAGCCTTATAATAGTGCCTTGTACAACATCCTGAGGGAGCAATATTTCTTTATCTTATCAGAGATCCCATTAACTACAAGATGCCTGATATGATAGGAAACTCTATAGAGTGATACAACAAGAAGCAATCTGATTATCAGAAGTGGTCTCACCATCGATTAAGTGTTTTGGCCCTTAAATCTCCTTTACACTCTAAGGGGGGCAGGCCCACTTGGGTCATGACTCCCAAGTGTCAGTCTCCTGTTGTTTGGTGTAGAGAATTGAGCCCACTCCACCTTGGTTGCAGCTTTCATGTCCACTCCTACTTCCTGCCAGCTGGAGGCAATTGTGAAAGTAACCTCTATGTAGAAAACAAATTATTGTCCCAACTTTCATAGACCCCAGATACTACAAGAGGCCTTATTAGACTTGGTTGTTTGTTATTTCAGTGTTTTATTTATTTATTTATTTTTGACAAACAACAATTGAAATGGGTTTTTTTGTGTTTGAACTGTGCCCATATAGGGTCTTATTTCATGTAGAAAATAATTGTGTGCTCTGTATATTTGTGTATGTGAGTGTTTATAAGTATTTATAGGAGCATTTGTCTGTGCATGTATAAATAAGTGTATGTGTTCATTTGTGTATGTGCATGTGAGTATGTCTAGTTATGTGTGCTTGAGTGATGAGAAAATGATTGTTGAAAAAACGTTATCTCCCCTACATTTAAAAACTGTGTATTACAAGTGTCATAAATACAAAGAGAAATCAAGTCCAACACAAAAATATCAATCTTCAACTCCAGTGTCAAGGCCGTTCAATTATATAGCTCTAGTTTATAGCATTCTAAAATGTCCAGGGTAAAAGAGTTTTTGGGAGACTCAAAAACACATACAGTAGATAACTTGATACAAAAGTCAAAGATATGAGTCAGTCATGGAGACACCTTGAGCTGATAGTATACAACAAGATGAGTTGGCAGACATTTGTTGAAGACCTAGGCTGTTTAGGCAGCTAGAATTAATAATGATGATGTGACATAAATGCCAGGATTGATCAAAATTTGTTTCAGGCTGATTGTGACAACAGCTGTACTAAAACTGAGATACAGTATACTGACTTATTGGACATGTCAGAAAGTCAACAACAGTTATGCTTATTTGGAGATGAAAAAGGTATGTATAATAGCAATGTTATTATTTTAAATTCATATTTTGGCTACATAAGTTTACATGATTTAAATATCTGCATAGTATAACATTTAATACTAAGCAGTGAGTGGGCCTTTCTTAGAGAATTAAATCTATTTACAAACTTTAATTAAACTTAATATATACATAATGGAGATAGAGGCTGTTACTGCAGTAACCAGGGTAGTTATTGTGTCACACTCTCAGTTCATGCTTTTAGAGGTTCAAAATGGATGTCTGTTGCATGAATAGAAAACATTTATAGAGGCCTTGAATCGTCAGAAGTTGGTGTGAATCTACTGTACAAGTCATTCAGGTGTATGACATGGCAATAAGAGTGCTGACAGACTAGCTTCACACTCACCCATAGTGGGGACACTGGTCCTGCACAAGGGAGAGATACTGAGGACAGTTAATCATCATCTGTTAGAAAACAACACTGCAATAGATGAATCATCAGGGCTAAGATAGCTGGAATGTGGCACCAAACATAAGACTAGCAGGTATGACGTATGAGAGGATGTATCCTACATGTATACAGTCAGGATGCTACAGTACAGTAAGCATTCATTACATATCAACATTTACTGAGGAAGACTTAGCACCAATGGGTTTGCCTAGATTGCAATGATGTCGATCCTGAATAACAATCACATAATTATCAAGAAATTGTGGTTATGTGTTTGTTTATTACATTTTGCTAACAAATTTTAACTAAACATATAAGACATGCATTTCATTATTTATCTTTGCTCATTATTTTTATTATTACAGGTGTTTATTCTTGTCACCTGTGCAACACTCATTTCTTCCAACTTGATGTCCTGGATACACATATGACAACAGTACACAGAGATGGACACTGGGAGTTTTATAATAAATGCAGTGATCTTCAGAATGTGTTACCACAGGACAGTGGAAATAACATGAATGAAGCAGTGAATAAGATTGGAGATGCCACTTTTACTGATGTAGCAAGAGAAGATAGCATCAACCTGAGACTCACTTGTAATGAAGCATCAGTGAACCTCATCAACAGTCAGGAAAGGACAGCTACAATGTTTGACAACCTGCACAGTAATACATCAGTTTGTAAAAATCAATTATTTAACATAAATTGTAGTACACCATTTTCTGCCAGTGAGATAAATGCTCAACTTTGTGTGAGTCACAGAGCTGTTGATACATGCAGTGATTTGAGCATTCAGTCTCAAATGAAACTAAAAGAAATTAAGTCCTACAAGTGCGATATTTGTGCTGAATTATTTACTGTGAAAGATAACCTACAGCAACATAAAAGAATACATACAGGAGAGAAACCTTACAAGTGTGATGTTTGTGGTGCAGCATTTAATCTGAGCAGTAATCTACAAAAACACAAAAGAATACATACAGGGGAGAAGCCTTACAAGTGTGATGTTTGTGGTGCAGCATTTACTGAGAATGGTAGTCTACAAAAACACAAAAGAACACATACAGGAGATAAGCCTTACAAGTGTGATATTTGTGGAGCAGCATTTACTCGGAGCAGTAATGTACAAAAACATAAAAGAATACATACAGGAGAGAAGCCATACAAGTGTGACATTTGTGGAGTAGCATTTACTCAAAGCAGTAACCTACAAAGTCATAAAAGAATACATACAAGAGAGAAGCCTTACAAGTGTGATGTCTGTGGTGCAGCATTTACTGAAAGCAGTAAACTACACAGACATAAAAAAATACATACAGGAAATAAACCTTACATGTGTGATGTCTGTGGAGCAGCATTTACTGTGAGCTGGAGTCTACAAAATCATAAAAGAATACATACAGGAGAGAAGCCTTACAAGTGTGATGTATGTGGAGTGGCATTCACTCAAAGCAGTAACCTACAAAGTCATAAAAGAATACATACAGGAGAGAAGCCTTACAAGTGTGATGTTTGTGGTGCAGCATTTACTGAGAGCAGTACTCTACAAAAACACAAAAGAATACATACAGGAGAGAAGTCTTACAAGTGTGATGTCTGTGGTGCAGCATTTACTGAAAGCAGTAACCTACACAGACATAAAAAAATACATACAGGAAATAAACCTTACATATGTGATGTCTGTGGAGCAGCATTTACTGTGAGTTGGAGTCTACAAAATCATAAAAGAATACATACAGGAGAGAAGCCATACAAGTGTGATGTTTGTGGAGCAGCATTTACTGCGAGCTGTAATCTACAAAAACACAAAAGAATACATACAGGAGAGAAGCCTTACAAGTGTGATGTTTGTGGAGCAGCATTTACTGAGAGCAGTACTCTACAAAAACACAAAAGAATACATACAAGAGAGAAGACTTACAAGTTTGATAGGTCACCTAGAAAGACATAAAGAACGCATACAGGAAATAAGCAGTACAAGTATGATGTTTATGGTGCAGCATTTACTAGGATAGGTCACCTAGAAAGACATAAAAGAATACATATAGGAAATAAATTGTACAAGTGTGATGTTTGTGATGCTGCATTTATTGAGAGTGGTAGTCTACAAAGACATAAAAGTATACATCGCTTAGTGTGAGTGATGGTGCTGCTGCTGCTTGCAGTGATTTAATCATTCAGACTCAAAAGATAATAGAGGAAGACACAACCTACATATGTGATATTTATTGTGTATCATTTATTGAGAAAGACAACCTACAACAACATAAAAGAATACATACAGGATAGAATCCTTATTGGTGTGATGTTTGTGATACAGAATATCATGGAATTGCATCCCTTTCTTTGCAGTAGTGGTCCAACAGTTGCCAAAACTCAAGAGCTTCTAATATGGGTCTTCAAGGTTGTCTACCTTCACACAATATTACTCTTGGCAGAGTTGTAGATGTAAGAATAATGACGATTCTATCTCAAGGGAGTCTCCACAAGATATTCAGAAAAGCTAGAACAATGCTGCATTGGCTGAGCACGTAACTCTATGATCTTTCAACAACATTTGTGAAGGATTAAGCAATTATTACTTTTATCTCCTTAAGCCCCCAACCCTGATTTACTAAGTGGAATTCTTATTATTCTGGTATAGCTCTGTTTAGAGTGTTTTTAGTAAATTTACTGAGACAAACAAGCAGAACATTTAAAACAATTAAATCAAAGTTCAATTTGTACATTAACAAACAACAGATTTAATAATCATGTACATGATTACATTTACATATGCACTGGATAAACATGTTAATATAATATGTATGTACGTCATTTATGTCATCATCCACTCCCTGCTCCATATGGAACTTGGGACTACCTCTGCTTTTGGTTCTCTATGAGAAACCCACATAAAACAGTCACCAGCTCTTGCAGTGGTGGTAAATGAAATCATTATTCTATATGTTTAAGTTGTCAGCCTCGTATGACATGGACATCCACCAGCAATTTGTACGTGTTAATAAATGCAAAATATAGAATTATAAAATGTACATCTTATCCCAATTTTTTTGGGGAATACAGATTGACTTCTAGCTCTGAGAAATAGTTAAGGCAACTTGTTTAAGATGCCTCTTACATGTGATCTGGGGTATTACTTTGCAAAAAAAATCCCACTGTGACTTAGTGGTCATGTTCTTAGGATTCCGGGCTTTCTGTATTAATGAAATTAGGGTTTTCCTGAGATACAAGTCCACAAGATGCTCAAACACATTGTCCAGTCCTTTAAAATGGAATCCTGATTCTATTCCTTACTCTGGCTGTCTTCTTGTTGAGTTGAATTTCACAGTGCCCTAGACTGGGAAAAGTGCTAGATTATATTGCAACTTTCAATCCATGCACATTGTTGTTGTAATTTGACAAGTCTCCAGTTAGGAGTGTTGTAATTTTACATTTCAAATGCCAGTACACCACTACATGTTAAAATATGTTATGGAGAATAAAAATGATAATATTATGTATATGAAGAATAGGAACATATTTGATGTAAAATACAGACACAACACCAATATTGAAGTACATAAAACACATTCCACACTGTTGTAAATTCTAATGATTCTCCTATTTTATGTCACATTAGTACATGTCAATGTGCTTAAAGAGAGAATACAGATTCTGATGTACGAGTATATGATTATTCTTTGCTTGAAATTAAATACGTATATATACATCTAATGCTGCACTTTGTAAGCGGGAAAAAATAGCGATGCAATAATGATAGCAATCTCCAAATTTGAGTGACTGTTTTTTCCACAGCATGGCGTTGATGGTCACGACGTTTGGCAAGATCTTAAAAAACCAAATTAAATCAACTACACCCAGGACAACACAAATACCTATATACTGATGTACTGATCAATGACTAGAATTCTATATTTTTCATATGGAATTTTCCTAGATATTTAGCAAACATGGATTCTTCCAGAAAAATTTAAGACCTAGTGTACTGATCTGAACATTGCGTAATTGTTGGATAGCATTTGTAATCTTCTTTAAATTATTTACCAGATCTTAAATATTTAATGATATTGTAACAATTCTGAAGCTTGTTATCACGGTCAGGATTATCGTTGTGTCCTGTCCCACACCTGAAAGTGGATGGATTAAGAGGCGCGATGTTTTCCCGTGCCAGAAGTAGGTCTATGGTAAGACCATTATTTGTTATTTATTGAAGGTGTGTTGTTTGCTTTCCCGCACCAAGAGGAGGTCTACGTTATAAGATTCAGGCTGTTCCAGTGTTTGGAAGCCTAATAGGTGCTTTGATAGAAAGCTTGCATGTATCGACACTATAAGTGCGTTGTGGCTTTCCCGCGCTGTGAAGTTCTGGAGGAACCTGGATGTCTGGTGATCAGACCATAGAGATATATGTGCGAGGAGTGAATGCCGCACTTACATTGAATGCAGACCATAGAGAAATATGATTGAGGAGTGAATGCCACACTTACATTGAATGCAGACCATAGAGATATATGTGCGAGGAGTGAATGCCGCACTTACATTGAATGCAGACCATAGAGATATATGTGCAAGGAGTGAATGTTGCACTTACATTGAATGTAGACCATAGAGATATATGTGTGAGGAGTGAATGCCGCACTTACATTGAATGCAGACCATAGAGGTAAATGTGCGTGGAGTGAATGGCACATTTAATAGAATGCAGTGGCTGCCAGTACGTTAGGATGACTGTCCCACATATTGTATTGATGCAAGTATTTTGTACTACTGTTACTGATGTCCAGGACTATGCTGTGATGATTATATGTATGGAACTGTGATCCAGATGTCTGTCAAGTTATTTATTTGCCTACGTACTGTCTTGAGTGTCTGTCCAATTTATAGACCACATATTAGACAGTAAGATGCTTCACGAAATGTTAAATATATTTCTGTTAGTGAGATGACTTAAGGTACACTCTCTTCTTCTTTTCGTTTGCTGTTGTTAAGTAATGTCTACACAAGAAGTCTGGCTCTCAGGATGTATGTTGCTGTTGTTTAGTAATGTCTACACAAGAAGTCCGGTTCTCTGGATGTATGTTGCTGTTGTTTAGTAATGTCTACACAAGAAGTCCAGTTCTCTGGATGTATGTTGCTGTTGTTTAGTAATGTCTACACAAGAAGTCCGGTTCTCTGGATGTATGTTGCTGTTGTTTAGTAATGTCTACACAAGAAGTCCGGTTCTCTGGATGTATGTTGCTGTTGTTTAGTAATGTCTACACAAGCCCAGTTCTCTGGATGTATGTTGCTGTTGTTTAGTAATGTCTACACAAGAAGTCTAGTTCTCTGGTTGTATGTTGCTGTTGTTTAGTAATGTCTACACAAGAAGTCCAGTTCTCTGGATGTATGTTGCTGTGGTTGACAGTTTGTCAAGACTCCCAAACAGCTTTGTGTGGATGTGCATCTCTGTGGGCCAATGTTCAGTCCGCAGTTGACTAAGCATGTGACAGTCTTGCAGGATATGTTCGGCTGTCCTATCTGTCCACACGTGCATAGGGGACCAATCTCAGTCTGTATAAGTGACTGTTCAGTCTGTTATGTCCTGTTCTAATACAGAACTGGATCACCTGTTTTGCTCGATCAAGATAGTGATAGTTGTCTCTTTGTTGGTCAACTTTCCCAATAGCCTTGATAATGGTCTTCTTTTCCTGCTAAGTGATTGATTGTTCTTTTTGTTCCTGTGTTGCTCCCTCTTTTGCTAACGTATCTGCTCACTCATTTCCTGGTATGTCACAGTGTGATGGTATCCACTGTAGCATTACCCTTCTTTTGATATTTACTTCCCATAGATAGGGCTTTATTTAACTCTGGCAGTTTATCACTGTTGAGGGCTTGCAGAACTGACATAGCATTGGTAAGGAATACAACCTGCCGACATTGGCTTATTGTGTTATTTATTATTCCTGTAGCAATGCTTAAGGCCTGTATTTCAGCAGAGTAGTTTAAACAGAATATTCCAGTAGGTAAAAGGTGGATTCATTTTCTCTGTCTGGATAGACCACATAAACTCCTGCGCCTCCGTTCTTCACTGCTCTGGTTGCAGATCCATCAGTATATACTTGGATCCATGCTTCTCTGGGGTATAGTTCTTCAATCATGTCACATGCTACTGTTTTCCTTTGGAGAGTAGTTAGCTCTCCCATGGGACAGGTGGTAGTTATGGAGGTCTTAATGCTGAAATGTTGATGTTGTTCCCATGGGGTTGGGTGGAGTGTTGGAATTATTTCCTTAGTGATGTCTGGTAGTTCATCCTTGTTTGTTCTAATTAGTTTTTTGGACCGACGCACAAAACTGCTTCTCTTCAACCTCCCACTGGCTAAATCTCAAAATCTAGTTTTCTTTGGATGTGCTGGCATGTTCTTGTACTTTTCTGCTTGGATCAGGGTCTTAGTGTCTCATCTGTAGAATAGAGCTTGAATGCCTGTGATTTTTTTTCCATTTCGTTTATTGGAGTGGTCTTCATGGCACCCGTGATCAACTGAAGCGCTTGATTTTTTTTGGCATTGATCTGCACTATCCATTTCTCTGCCCATGCTGCTATGTTGTCTGCTGCCCTTTGTATTCGCTTGTTGGTGATAGTTAGATGTTCTTCTACACAACACACCACCAAGTCGTCATCGTATTTGGCAGCTCTTACACCTTGTGGCAGATCATGGATGAGGTCATTGATGAACACAAGGAACAAGGTGGGAGACAATACTGAGCCTTGAGGAACTCTGTATGGCCTACTACGTCACTACAACTATTATAATTATAGTAAAGTATAGTCAAAAATCAATGACATCATCAGTTATGGCACACATGAACCCATGATGTCATTAAACCTTGTGTGGCCTCCATACAAGTTAGGCCAGAAAACATTTAGAATAGAGAGAACCTAGAACAATGGTTGGTCATTCTCACTTAGTAACAATAATTTCAGACTAGAGGTTTCGTAGTTTAATACTTACTTAGTCGTTCCCCTTCTACCGTGAGGTGTAGAGGTTTGGAAGAGAGGGCGCCAGACTATCCTATCAGCTTTCTTCCTCCTGGCCTGGTTCCATTCTAGTTCACGGTCCTTCAAAGTTTGTCTAATGTTGTCCTCCCAGCAGACTCTGGGTTGTCCTGGGTGTCTAGATCCCTGGCTCTTTCTTTCCCATGCTTGTCATGGTAGCCGATCTTCTCCCATTCTTCAGACATGGCCAAACCATCTTAGTTGGGACTGCTCTACTTGGATCTGCAGGGGGTGGGATTTTAGGCCTTGACATATCATCTGGTTGCGGATTTTGTCTCTTCTTGTTACCTCAACCACCTTCCTCAGATACCTCATTTCTGAGGTTTGGATCTGGCTTTTGTGGGTTGTAGTCATTGCCCATGACTCGCATCCATATGTCAAGACTGGGATATACAGCCATCTTCGTTTTCTTACAAACCTCTCTCTTGCTGAGGAATCCTCGATTTATGACCTGAAAAAGTCTCCCAGCTGCTGTTTTTTGAGTGGCCAACTCTTCTTTGATGCCCTCCTTTTAGTCTATAATAGCTCTGAGATATTTAAAGTGGTTGACCTGCTTCAGGACCGGTTCTCCCAGCTTAGTCTGTTGTCTACTTTCTTCTCGTGATATCACCATGAATTTTGTTTTAGAGCTGCTTATGACCATCCCTCTCTTCTCCAGCTCTTCCTTCTAGACTTGCAGGTTGGATTGGAGATGTGCCTCTGATTTAGCAATCAGGGCAACATCATCAGCAAATGCCAGCTCTGAAATGCAGACCTGTCTCATCTTTCCAGTACCCCACTGAATACTTTCTTGCTCTCTCCTTACATGCCTTGATAACATCATCATTGAGGAGTATGTAAAGATAAGGTGACAGGATATCACCTTGTCTTACACCAGTGGTGGCCTGAACTATTCTGACTTATGGTTTCTGCAAGACTTGTAGAAGCTCTGTAAAGCATGAATCAGAGGTGC
Source organism: Oreohelix idahoensis (assembly GCA_024509875.1). Taxonomy (NCBI): domain Eukaryota; kingdom Metazoa; phylum Mollusca; class Gastropoda; order Stylommatophora; family Oreohelicidae; genus Oreohelix; species Oreohelix idahoensis. The sequence continues at coordinate 88,845 of JAMPIV010020268.1, forward strand.
TGGAATGTTCTTCCTTGCCAAACAGTCCCAAAGTTTGCTCCAGGGGACCCTGTCAAACGCCTTTTCCAGATCTATGAAACAAAGATGGACCTCACTCTTATATTTAATAGTCTTCTCACTCAGCTGTCTGAGTGTGAAGATTAGGCATTGAGTACTTCAGTTAGCTCGGAATCCGCACTGGACCTCATCCAATTGTGGCTCAGCAAGGCGTCGGAGTCTCCGCTCTAGGATTCTAGAGTAGATTTTACCAAGGACACTGAGAAGGGATATGCCTCTATGGTTTCCATATTGTCATTGTCACCCTTGTTGAAAATTGGTGTTATGATGGCAATCTCCCAATCCATTGGTATGGTCTTGTTGCACCATGCTGCCTGTAGGACCCTTAAGAGTAATAGGTCGCCTGATGCTCCCATGTACTTAACCATTTCTGGTGTTATACCATCATGCCCTGCTGCTTTATCCATCTTGATTTTCATCAGTTCGTCCATCTTTATGTCATCTTCATCACCATTGGTTTCCTCTTCTGTACTAGTGGTTATCATTTCTTATGCTTGACCTTGCTCACCATCAAGGAGTTCTGAGAAATATCCTTTCCATCTTTCTATTACTTCCTTTGGGGCAGTAAGCAATTTGCCTTGCTTGTCCTTTACAAATTTGAGAGGGCATTGTTTTTCCTTCCTCATGTTCTTTAGGGTCTTATAGAACAATTTCTGGTTTTCTTGTGCATCTTTTTCTAGCTTTTCTCATATTCTTCCCAGGACTTCTGTTTTGCTGCTAGCACCTTGTTCTTTGCTTCTGTTCTGAGTATCACATATTCTCTATATTTCTTCATTTGTCCTGTTGTGTTTTTAGCTCCTAAGTATTGTTTCCATGCCATTTTCTTCTCTCTTATTTTTTTTTTTGACTTCCTCTGTCCACCAAGGTGTCCTCTTTCTCTTGTTCCCAAGTCGGACTTGACCGCATGTTTCTGCAGCAGCTGTCTTTATGATGTCTGTTATGAGTAAAATTCATGACGTGTGTGTTGATATCTGTTATGAGTAAAACTCATGACGTGTGTGTGTGTCGATATCTGTTATGAGTAAAATTCATGATGTGTGTGTCGATATCTGTTATGATTAAAATTCATGACGTGTGTGTCAATATCTGTTATGAGTAAAATTCATGACGTGTGTGTCGATATCTGTTATGAGTAAAATTCATGACTTGTGTGTCGATATCTGTTATGAGTAAAATTCATGACATGTGTGTCGATATCTGTTATGAGTAAAATTCATGACGTGTGTCGATATCTGTTATGAGTAAAATTCATGACATGTGTGTCGATGTCTGTTATGAGTAAAATTCATGATGTGTGTGTCGATGTCTGTTATGGGTAAAATTCATGACGTGTGTGTCGATGTCTGTTATGAGTAAAATTCATGATGTGTGTGTCGATGTCTGTTATGAGTAAAATTCATGACGTGTGTGTTGATGTCTGTTATGAGTAAAATTCATGACATGTGTGTCGATGTCTGTTATGAGTAAAATTCATGACGTGTGTGTCGATGTCTGTTATGAGTAAAATTCATGACGTGTGTGTCGATGTCTGTTATGAGTAAAATTCATGACGTGTGTGTCGATATCTGTAGATGGTTCATCAAGACTTCTTGTTTGTTTATTTTATGTAGTCCTTGGTAATAGAGGAGGTGACGGCATTGCCTCGAGGTGTAGTTCAGCAGAAGTCAAAGTTGCCATTGGCAAACGTGAGAGATCGGCTGTTAGAGACTTCGATGTGTGTTGTTATGGCAAGTGGACGCATGTCTCTGAACTCCTAATATATATTAATATTGTGTCAAATCCCTATGATGTTCCAGCACTAGATCATCAATATGCTTCAGTGAGATGTGTCTAGTTATATTTTACAAGGAAGGATGTATTCTGTTGAAAAAGTGAGTCTGAATTAAATGAACGTTGCAGTCGATCAAACGACAGTGTTTCGAGCTACGACAGTACAGAGACCCTTTTATGACTGCATATGTAATGCCATAAGATATTGGCTTGGTTATAAACATGAATATGGAGCAGCATCTTGGGTGATATTAAACATTCTGTATTCGTGCCACTTCGCCTTAATGACTTTGCTACGACATGTTATGTGGATTGTGTGCAGTGGTCTTGATGTGGACCCTAGCAGTTTTCCTTGGCCAAAGTAACCAGTGTGTTACTACTTATAACATTCAATAAGAATTAAATATAAGACCATTCGTCGTACGCAACAATGTCCTTGAATTTAAGCCAGAGGGTTTCCAAGTCATCAGGTTGTTCTTCTGAGTTTCTCACCACTGTAGCAATACACCCCTGATATCTGGTCTTAATTTCTGGCTCTCTCAGCTTGTATGTCTTAATGCCCATTTCTCCCGTTTGTTTACTTGGTTTCTCGCGTGCTGTTAAGCAGTTCCTAAAACCGAGCAACATTTCAGTTGTTCTTTTGATTGTAAGCAGGTAGTGATCACTTCCAATCTCTGGCCCCTTCCAGACTCCAGCATCCCGATATATTTGAATGAGCTCCTCTTAGCTATGGCATTGTCGATCACTGACTTTTCATTCTTTGTTGGTAAACATCTAGTGTGTGCACTTATGGGGGAACTTTGTGTTTGTAATGATCAGATTCTGCTCACTGCAGAATCTAAGGAGTCGCTTTCCATTGTCGTTGAGAGTATCTTCTCCATATCTTCCGATAACTCCACCCCATCTAGCATGGTCATTTCCAACTCTAGCAGTGAAATCTCTGAGCATGATAATTTCATCTAGGCAGTCATCCACTGTCCTTTGAAGCAGCTCGAAGAATCCCTCTTTGACCTCTGCTCTCTCATCCTCATTTGGCCCATGCACTATGATCAGGTTGACTATGGTTTCTCCTTCTTTTAGTTTTACAACCGTAATGCGCCCAGAGACAAAGTTCCATCCCTTGATACTATCTTTTTGGTTTTTGGCCACAATGCAACCCACGCCCCCTTTAGCTCTTTCAGATGTGAGTACACCACTGTAGAGCGGCATGTTGCCATCTAGAACCATGACTGTGTCCCTTTTTCTTTGTTTCCTTTATAGCCAGGATTTCTAGTTTGCTTTCCTCATCTCTTCCACCAGCTCCTCTTCTTTCCCATTTATACTTCTTGTGTTCCAAGTTCTATAAGACGTAGTCTGTTCCAGTTCGTTGTCTTTAGAATCAGTGCGGTTTTCTCTCTTGAAATTTGCGTAATCATGTTTTATAGCAAACAGGTGATTGGCCTGTTGTGCCTTTGCATGGTGGAGGGGCTGCCTCCTTATTGCCTCCATGCAGGCCGCCCTCCGCCTTTTTCATCCGGGCTTGGGACCGGCCTAGGAGGAGTTAGTAACAATAATTTTAGACTAGAGGTTTCGTAGTTAGTTAGGTTAAAGATTATTTTAACAGTCAGCTAAGCCCCAAGACCAATCATAAGAAGGTTTCCGGTCTCTACTCCAATTAGGAATACCTTCATCCGGCAAGCTATAGCACCGGACTAGTATATAGACTGATGCATCATAGTAACAAGTCAGAACCTGAGACAGTTATCTCAGTAGCAAGAAGCAAAACTACATAACGCGTTCTCTCTTGAGATGTGGAGTAACCTGGTTCATCCCCTATTGAGAACAAAATGCCTTTGACTCCTACGTTGTCTTCTTGATTGCTGATCCTTAGCCGCTGACCGTCAAAGCGGTCAGTGGCCATCACGCCTAGTGGCGTCTTGTAGGGCAACAACAAATTGACTCCACTTTGCTCGGTCGGCGGCCATCCTTCGTACAGTGCCCCAACTCTGGTTCATTCTTTGCATCTCAGCCTCCACAGTCCTCCGCCAAGTTGTTTTTGGTCGGCCTCTCTTTCATTTTCCTTCAGGGGTCCAAAGCATTGCTGTTCTTGTGATGGCATCGGGGTCTCTTCTGAGGACATGGCAACCCAGCTCCAGTGTCTGCCAGCTATGATGGTGTGCATGTCCTCTTGCTTGCTCGGAGTAAGCAGATCTTGGTTGGTGATGGTATTCGGCCAAAAGATTCGGTGAATTTTTCTTAGGCATGTTATGTGAAAAGAGGACAATTCCGAAATTTCCTTCTTGTAACTCTCACGCTCTCCGCGCCATAGAGAAGCACAGAAAGCACACAGCTCTGATATAATCCTAATTTTGTGCTTGTGCTGTATTGAGAGGACTTCCAGATGTTGTTTAGACTGAAAAAGGCTGTTCTTGCTTTGTTCATTCTGTTGTTAGTGTCTTTGCTTGCCCCGCCGTCTGGTGTTACTATGCATCCTAGGTATGTGAAGATATCTGTCTGTTCCAGTTGCTAATTCCTGACTGATATGGGCTCAGGGTTGCTCACATTAAGCATCATGACCCCTGTCTTCTTTAGGTTGATGTTCAAGCCCACCTGCTGGCTAAACTTATTAAGTCTATCCGTTTTTTCCTGGATGTGTTGATGTGAATGTGCTAGTAGTGCAATGTCATCTGCATATTCCAGATCTTCCAATGTAGAAAATGTAGTCCATCTTATTTCTCTTAGATTGCCTTTTGTTGTCTGGCGCATCACCCACTCTATGACTGTTAAAAATAGAGTGGTTGATAAGGGGCATCTTGTAGTGCATGACTCCATCTGCCATTGATCATTATGTGATCTATCTGGTTTCTGTCTCGTCCGTTTGGTGATTCCCATGTTAACTTGTGCACTTCCTTGTGTGGAAAAAGTGTTCCTTCAATGTCCTAGGTTGTGACAAGTGCATAACCGTCCAGACATCCACTACCAACCAGTGACGCCAGCGAAGATCCCTACGAATTGTATTGTGGTTTTCTCCACAAGTGAGTTTCCAACTAGTTTTTTTTCCAAAGTTTCGAATCGAAATTTTATTTTGTTTGGTTTCCACAGCATTCAGACCTGCATTGTCCCGACTTCTGTAAGTGGTAAGGCTTTAGCCATCGAGGCTAAAGCTGGCAGTATTTTTTTTTTAAATACAGAGAAAACAGGAGTTGGCAAGAACAGCTGCAAGTCCTGAAAGGGTATGTCTACCATAAAAAAAAAAAAAAAAACTAGAAATGAAAACTATTAGTTATTTGTTAAACAATTTTTATTGTGTCGTCTTTTAAAGCCGAGCCAAAAAATGAAGTCCCATTTAAATTGCCCCACCAGAAATGTGTTGGAGATGCCAGCCTTGGGAATCAAATGAATAAAGAAAATTTGATATAACTACTTGGACTTCTCCAATATTCTACATTTCTAGAATTTTCCTTGAAGTTGCTGTTAACAATCAAACCTTCAATCACCGTTTTGACAACAATAAGCATTTACGAGTACTCCTTATTACCTGGGTTTTTCCTTACTTCAAGAAGTAACAACTCTGGTGTATAACCAGTCATCCACAAAAGTATTCCAGTAAAGACAGTGTCTTGGTTATATCCCTTGACTCAAGGGAAGTAATTTTTTTTTTCGTACGCCCGCTAATACTCGAGGCGAAATCTCAGGTTATTGTTAATGTCTAACCTGACATTGATTTTACGTGAGTATCCCTTTTCTTGTACAGAGACAGGTGTCCCTCGCCATTCAGGCAGATACTCGCCGATTTCGGAGGTACCCATTAGAGCTGGGTCGGCTCAGGAGCCGCCAATCCCTGGTCGACGACACTCCTTCAAATGTCCTCGCCAGGTCTCGAGTTAATCCAGTCCAATTCCCGGTCGACGAAAAATCCTCAAATGCCGTCGCCCGGGTTTGATCCTGAATCACCCGGTCGCCAGAGCGGTGTTGTAACCGCTACGCTAGCGCGGCTCCAAGGGAAGTAATAATATTAGGCACCGTCACTACTCCATGTCTTAGAAAAATTTTAAAGCTGTTGTGGCCTTCCATGTTTGCTCTTGCTTTCCGATTGTGTAGGAACAACTGGATCCATTTTCTCATATTACCCTTGATTTTGCATTTTGTAGCATGAAATGGTTTTGTTTGGATGGTTGTACCTCTGCAGTGTGCCATGCTTCATTCATTTCTGTAGTTTTTTATAGTGTATTGGACCAGTATGGTACATAGTTCTTCCTTGCTCCTCTTGGTATTATCTCCTTTGCTGCCTTAGTACTTCATTATTAAAATCGCTGGTGATTCTTTTAAATTCCATGTCTAGTACTCTAACATCTTTTGTGAGCAGATTTGCTCTGTGTTGGTAAGTGGACAAATTTGCTTTTTTTATAATTCCACCTTGGTTGACTTGGACTTGTATTAACTGTTATATTGATTTTGATGAATACATGGCGGTGGTCACTTCCACCGAGTTGTTCTTCTATTTCCCTTTCCACTGTCCCGGCCAAATCAGGTGTGCAGAATGCCAGGTCTGGGGTAGAGGTGCTATGCCATCTTCTGGAGTAAAAGGTTGGAGGATCATTTGGGTTGTTTAGATGGGTTAGGTTATTGTCGTCTTGCCAGTTTTCTATCTCTTCGCCCCTTCTATCTAGCTGGTTAAATCCCCAGCTTTGGGAATGGCTGTTGAAGTCTCCCACCGCTAAGAAGTTGCCACTGGGGACGTCTATGCTAGCCATGTTCAGTGGTATGTCACTGGGGCAGTAGAAGTTTAGGAGATCTGGTTCCAGAGTGTTATGTTTAAGATGGATTACTTGGTATTCTGCACCTTCTTTATATGTCTTGGATTCTATAGCATTGAGGGTATTCCTTATCAGTGTTAGTGTGCTACCCTTCATCCGATCTTTTCTGTCAACTCTGAAACATTGATAGCCCCGTATCTTAAAATGTTTTCCTTCCTGTAGGTGAAGCCGACAAAGCGTGAAGCCATTACGAGCTGGTAACTGAAATATGATTGCACTCGACACCACATAAAGTACACCGCTGGTTACACGTAGACCCACCGTCCATTCAATAATACAACGAAAAGTTCAGTGTATTGCGGACGTAGAACAATTCAATATCAGGGTGTTTCCTATACCGCAGGTGGGGCTAGATTTTACTATCTCGAGTTCCATAGCCCATTGCGGTTGTTCCACAGCCAGCATAATGCCTTTTCCACAATTTCACTAAGCCTCTTCAGTGCCCTTGTTCTCGACTGTCCCCTCAGCCCCAACAGTTTCAATAAATCATACACTGACGCAGCCACAAGCCCTCTTGCACCTACTTCAACAGCCATGACCCTTGCAGTGAACCCATCATGTCTCAGTTCCGCGGCCAGATCACTATACGTTGCCACTTTGAACGAATGTTGATTGTCCATGTGTATCGCCCTTGCCCCAATGACACCTTGCAACCTGAGAGCATGTGTTCAAGTGTCTGCCTCTCCTGGCACAGGGGGCATTGCTTATAATCTGACTTTTCCCATCTCACAAGGTTTGTGCCCGATGGCAGGAAGTCATACATTGGTCTAATAATGAATCTGAGCCTAAGAGGTGCCCGATGGCAGGAGGTCATACATTGGTCTAATAATGAATCTGAGCCTAAGAGATACCAGATGTGAAAGCACCAGGGAAATAAACAGCTTAGGGTTGTCACCTCAGGGGCACATTCATGTAGTCAGTTATGACTGAAGGGGCTATTATTATTAGTATTAGTAGTAGTAGTGCATTGTGACCGTGCGTGTTGGTTGTGTGGATGTATAGTGGAATGTTCGATCACTGCCCTCTCAGTGGGTGGCGGATGATGATGGTGGTTGTTTGCTAAACGAATACAAATAGCTGAGCACAGATGGTGGACGACTCAACTCGATGAAACAGATTGCACTCTTAACAGCTATGAACAGAAACGTGCAATATATTTTTTACAGCTATTCAAATTTCAGCAATCAGGTGCAAGGGGATTGTTCTGCCCAACGTTCCACCACATTATACATCTTTGTGCAGCAAACTTCATTTCATGATCAAATTCTAAATATCGTCCTTGAACCCTTCTGTCATTCCTTCTTGTTTCTGCCTCAGCCGCAATTCTCTTCTTACTGTAATTGACGTTTATCTAGACCTGGCTTGAGAACCGATAATTTGTCTCTTTTTAAACGTTACCGTCTCTGCGTTTAGCTCACTCTACTTGCTAAGTACTGTTTTATTTTACTGTCAGAGTTCTATCTTCAACAGACTGTGTGATCGTTTTGGGTATCTTTTACTAAAGCTGGCCTACACCGCCAGGGTAGATTATTTCTACCCAAAGTGTCTATGCTTCGCACATCTAGCAGCTACTACAGTTTATTCATACCTGAAGGTCTTGAAACTTGAGAAAATCGTGTGACTTGTACTCTTCTTGAATGTAAAAAAAAAATGTTCTACATTCTTTTGCTAAACGAGCAATCCTAACTATCATAATGGCTTGCTGAGCGACCAAGGAGCACGACCACAGTACTTCTTTTGTGAACACAAAAGCAACCAAACAATGGCATGTCGTCTGGTTTCACTCCCCGATATCACTCGCCATTCAATACTTTAACACATTGGAGAGAACAAATTCTCATCTTACGCCTAATGTGTCTGAATCTGAACTGACTACCTTATTTCCCCGATTTACAACTACGATTTTAAAATCTCACTAACTCATCCTTTGTCACCATTCGTTCACAAAAAACCCCGACCACTTTACTGCGTACTCACTATTTTAACCAAAACAAACTCACCCACAAATTCTTAAGGGACGTAATAATAATTTATCTCGCTTCACTGAATAAGTCTTTAGTCCAAATGTTTTCTTATCCCCCTAATCTTATATAGCGTTTGCAAATTTTTAAATCCATAGTTTACAACCTTCCGACTTTCTATACACTTAATCCACAACCTTCCGACTTTCTATACACTTAATCCACAACCTTCCGACTTTCTATACACTTAATCCACAACCTTCCGACTTTCTATACACTTAATCCACAACCTTCCGACTTTCTATACACTTAATCCACAACCTTCCGACTTTCTATACACTAAACCTTCCGACTTTCTTTACACTTAATCCACACCATTCTGACTTTCTTTACACTTCATCCACAACCTTCTGCCGTTCTATACACTTAGTCCACAACCTTCCGACTTTCTTTACACCTAATCCACACCCTTCCGACTTTCTTTACACTTAATCCACAACCCGACTTTTCTATACACTTAATCCACAACCTTCCGACTTTCTTTACACTTAATCCACAACACTTAATCCACAACCTTCCGACTTTCTATACACTTAATCCACAACCTTCCGACTTTCTATACACTTAATCCACAACCTTCCGACTTTTTCACACCTTACAATCCACAACCTTCACTTTTCTAACCTTCCGACTTTCTATACACTACTTAATCCACAACCTTCCGACTTTCTATACACTTAATCCACAACCTTCCGACTTTCTATACACTTAATCCACAACCTTCCCGACTTTCTATACACTTCCACAAATCCACAACCTTCCGACGTTCTATACACTTAATCCACAACCTTCCGACTTTCTATACACTTAATCCACAACCTTCCGACTTTCTATACAACTTAATACACTTAATCCACAACCTTCCGACTTTCTTTACACTTAATCACACAACCTTCCGACTTTCTATACACTTAATCCACAACCTTCCGACTTTCTTTCACTTAATCCACAACTTACTTTTCCACAACCTTCCGATACACCACAACCTTCCGACTTTCTATACACTTAATCCACAACCTTCCGACTTTTTCTATACAACCTTTAATACACTTAATCCACAACCTTCCTACTATACACTTAATCCACAACCTTCCGACTTTCTATACACTTAATCCACAACCTTCCGACTTTCTATACACTTAATCCACAACCTTCCGCCTTTCTTTACACTTCCTGAATCCACAACCTTCCGACTTTCTTATACACTTAATCCACAACCTTCCGACTTTCTATACACTTAATCTACAACCTTCCGACTTTACACTTATCCACAACCTTCCACAACCTTCCGACTTTCTATACACTTAATCCCACAACCTTAATCCGACTTTCTATACACTTACTCCACATCCTTCGGACGTTCTTTACACTTAATCCACAACCTTCCGACTTTCTTTACACTTAATCTTCACAACCTTTCCGACTTTCTATACACTTAATCTACAACCTTCCGACTTTTCTATACTTTCTTTACACTTAATCCACAACCTTCCGACTTTCTTACACTTAATCCACAACTATCCTTAATCCACAACCTTCCGACCTTCTATACACTTAATCCACACCCTTTCGACTTTCTATCCGCTTAATCCACAACCTTCCGACTTTCGATACACTTATTCCACAACCTTCCGACTTTCTATACAGTTAATCCACAACCTTCCGACTTTCTATACACTTAATCCACAACCACAACCTTCTGACTTTCTATACACTTAATCCACAACCTTCCGACTTTCTATACACTTAATCCACAACCTTCCGACTTTCTATACACTTAATCCACAACCTTCCGACTTTCTATACACTTAATCCACAACCTTCCGACTTTCTATACACTTAATCCACAACCTTCCGACTTTCTATACACTTAATCCACAACCTTCCGACTTTTCTATACACTTAATCCACTTAAACCTTCCGACTTTCTATACACTTAATCCACAACCTTCCGACTTTCTTTACACTTATACACTTAATCCACAACCTTCCGACTTTTTCTATACACTTAATCCACAACCACAACCTTCGACTTTCTATACACTTAATCCCACAACACTTCCACAACCCGAATTTCTATACACTTAATCCACAACCTTCCGACTTTCTATACACTTAATCCACAACCTTCCGACTTTCTATACACTTAATCCACAACCTTCCGACTTTCTATACACTTAAATCCACAACCTTCCGACTTTCTATACACACAACCTTCCACAACCTTAATCCCGACTTTCTATACACTTAATCCACAACCTTCCGACTTTCTATACACTTAATCCACAACCTTCCGACTTTCTATACACTTAATCCACAACCTTCCGACTTTCTATACACTTAATCCACAACCTTCCGACTTTCTATACACTTAATCCACAACCTTCCGACTTTCTATACACTTAATCCACAACCTTCCGACTTTCTATACACTTAATCCACAACCTTCCGACTTTCTATACACTTAATCCACACGAACCTTCCACAACCGACTTTCTATACACTTAATCCAAACCTTCCGACTTTCTCTACACTTAATCCACAACCTTCCGACTTTCTATACACTTAATCCACAACCTTCCGACTTTCTATACACTTAATCCACAACCTTCTGACTTTCCTTTTACACTTTAATCCACAACCTTCCGACGACTTTCTTTACACTTAATCCACAACCTTCCGACTTTCTATACACTTAATCCACAACCTTCCGACTTTCTATACACTTAATCACACACTTAACCACAACCCGACTTTCTATACACTTAATCCACAACCTTCCGACTTTCTATACACTTAATCCACAACCTTCCGACTTTCTATACACTTAATCCACAACCTTCCGACTTTCTATACACTTAATCCACAACCTTCCGACTTTCTATACACTTAATCCACAACCTTCCGACTTTCTATACACTTAATCCACAACCTTCCGACTTTCTATACACTTAATCCACCGAACCTTCACAACTTTTTCTATACACTTAATCCACAACCTTCCGACTTTCTATACACTTAATCCACAACCTTCCGACTTTCTATACAACTTAATCCACAACCTTCCGACTTTCTATACACTTTAATCCACAACCTTCCGACTTTTATACACTATCCACAACCTTACTTTACACTTAATCCACAACCTAACGACTTTCTATACAACTTAATCCACAAAGGGGCACCACGAAAATACTAGCTTGGGCCCCCAAACGATACATTTGAGTACATAGGACAAGGAAAGTCAACTCAAAAAGAACAAATACTAATTAAAATGACAAATACTAATATAAATTAAAACCAGATTGAATACAAAATTAGTAAATAAAATGACACTAAATACCCCAATTATAACCAATTTTCAGTTTCAACAGAGTAGACCAAGATGGAACGAGAAGAGGTAATAACGGTCAGCTCCACTCTCCACCCATCACCTCATCAAAACAACAACAATAACTGATAACTTATCAGCGGTTCAATCTAAACGACTATCTTATCTCCTCGTAGACTCGGATGACCGGGTAACAAACCAGTGACATATCTGCAAGGTGTGTCACAAATGTGATATTTATCACCTACAGTGTGATTTGATAAAATCACGTATCTACTGCTTAGCAGACAAATAAAGAAAGAAAGAAAAGTGCGATCATTGACAGCACATAATAAAAATCAGCACCACAAATGTACCGATACTGCCGGAGAGAACCAAAGACCGATAGAGGTCGTCCATTTCGTCCCAACATTTATTCTTGTGCATAGTCATGTGCCAGGCATATTTTTCTTTTTTAGTAATTGCATTTAATTATTATGAAATGACAAGGTACGGGCACTGTAGTGAAGAACCAGTAATTTTTGGTTATTATTACCAAGACTAAGTAGGTCATACAAAGGCCAGATAAGTGTATACTTGTGATTAATTTATAAATCAAGGTAATGCCTTTAGAATATATACTGAGTATTTGAAATATATATATATATATATATATATATATATATATATATATATATATATATATATATATATATATATATATATATATATATATATATATATATATATATATATATATATATATGGGAGCCGCGCTGGTGTAATGGTTACAACGTTGTACTGGCGACCAGGTTTTCAAGGTTCAAGCCCGGGCGTCGGCGCTTGAAGGAGTGTCAACGACCGGGATTTTGACTGAATAATCTGAACGGCTCCTGAGATAAACCCTCTGTGGATGGGAAGGAGCGAAGCTCCTGACCGGGTTGGAAGGAAAGTCCTCAGGTTCCCCAGCCTCGCAATGACATGTCATTCGGCCGAAGGGCTGAAAGCCCAAGTGCCGCTGGTTAAGAAAAAAAAATATATATATATATATATATATATATATATATATATATATATATATATATACATATACATATACATATATATATATATACATATACATATATATATATATATATATATATATATATATATATATATATATATATATATATATATATATATATATATATATATATATATATATATATATGTATATATACTTACTTACTTACTTAGTCGTTCCCCTTCTACCGTGAGGTATAGAGGTTTGGAAGAGAGAGCGCCAGACTATTCCATCAGCTGTCTTCCTCCCGGCCCGGCTCCACCCCAGTCCTCGGTCCCTCAAAGACTGTCCAACGTTGTCCTCCCAGCGGACTCCGGGCCGCCCCGGAGGTCCGGACCCCTGGCTCTCCGCTTCCCATGCCCGTCGTGGCATATATATATATATATATATATATATATATATATATATATATATATATATATATATATATATATATATATATATATATATATATATATATACGAGGGGGAGTCAAAAAGTAATGCCTCCTATTTTTTATGAATGTAAATACTGCATCGGTGTGCAATTTGTAAATTTAGCATGATTCCCCAAACACTCTTCTGCACTGTATAGCATTACCAACCTGTTTCAGTAACAGGTGGCACCATTGTAACAGTTTAAAAATGGCTGCCAAAGACGTTCGGTTAAAACAACGTAATGTCATAGAATTCCTCAATGCTGAAGGCGAGACCCCAATTCGCATCCACGAACGTTTGAAGAATGTTTATGGAGATTCAACAGTGGATGTTAGCACTGTCCGACGTTGGGTACATCGTTGTGACGAAGCTGAAGTAGGTCAATCCTCAATGGCTGACGCAAAGCGGACTGGCCGTTCGTCTACCGCAGTAACTCCACACAACATTCATCGAGTTGATGGCATCATTCGTGGTGACCGTCGGGTAACACTGGATGAACTTTCTTCCATGTTGTCCATTAGTAAAGGCAATGTCCAGAACATCATTAAAGACGTGGGTTATTCAAAAGTTTGTGCACGGTGGGTACCCAGAATGTTGACAGTCAGACATAAAGAAACAAGGAAAACCATAGCCATCAACCTCCTGCACCGTTACGAAACTGAAGGAGAAGAGTTTTTATCGAATAGTATGACAGGTGATGAGACTTGGGTTCATTTTTTTTAACCAGAATCCAAGAGGCAGTCAATGGAATGGCATCACACAATATCGCCGACAAGAAAGAAGTTAAAAAGTTCACCATCTGTAGGGAAAGTTATGGCCTCCGTGTTTTGGGATGAGAAGGTGTGATTCTTCTTGACTTCTTGGAACAGGGAAACACGGTGAATGCAGACCGTTACATTGAAACTTTGAAGAAGCTTAGAGGTCGTCTTCGGCGACTTTACCCATTAAAAGATCAGAGAACTGCACTACTGTTGCACGATAATTCCACGCCACACACCGCTAAATGCACCATTGATGCGATTGCAGAATTTGGCTGGACATTATTACCACATCTCCCTTACAGTCCCGATCTTGCACCTTCTGACTTCCATCTGTTTGGACTACTGAAAGAAGATCTTCGCGGACATCACTTTGAGGACACCGAGACCCTTAAACGCGCCGTACGCCAGTGGTTTAGGAAAAAGGACACACATTTATACCGTGCAGATATACATGCCCTTGTGAGAAGATGGACAAAAACTGTAACAAATAACGGAGACTACATTGAGAAATACATTTTTGAAGTTCAGACTTGGGGCTACATTTCAATGTGAATTTTATCTGTTTTCTTGCCTATTGAATGAAATTAAAAATTACGAGGCATTACTTTTTGACCGTCCCTCGTATATATATATATATATATATATATATATATATATATATATATATATATATATATATATATATATATATATATATATATATATATATATATATATATATATATATATATTATATGTGATGGGGCCGAAATGGGGCCGATGGAGACGCCCGCCCCCTACCGGTTTTTGGGCAGATTTATCGCCCATGTATTTTAGAAGTGCGCGAAGCATGCTGAGATGTAAATTATTCAAGATTGATGAAGTAGAAGATATGTTATTAGGCCACAATAAAGCCTACATATAGTTGTGGTGTAGAATTGTGTTATTTGATAATAGCTGTAGGTTTTATTTGTGTTTTCGCTATTCCTAAAGCAATATATCGCGAGTGTTATTTAAGTAGCGCGATTACGGCGCGCGCGGACTAAGTTGAGTGTTTAGGCTTAACAGTCTATATAAAGCTTACGAAGGCCAGCAGCGACCTTTCAGAAGTATCAGTCCAGAAGAGATAACAAACAAGACGAGAGAGATACGAAGTTAGGCTAGCCCTGTGTCGGTAGAAGGGGAACAAAGACATGACATGTGAGTTAATTTAAATTAGTGTTAGTTTTCTAGAAGTCTGAAATTATATTCAGCACGAGTCTGTTTTAATGTTTAGTGATATAGATAGATGTGTTTCCAAAGGAAATGTCTTTTTAGGACATTATGATTTAGTCTTGAAGAAATGATAGATGAGTGAAAATAATGTCTGGATAGGTTTTATTAGGCACGCAAAGCCTAAATCCAGATGTGAGAATTTAGTATCAAGTATTTCATCCATCAGACCGGGCAAATTTAGTAGGAGAGTGTTTTATACATGAAACTGGACAGAAATGTTATCAGAAAGGCAGATATAGTATGAAGCTATTTCACGGGAATGTAGATAAGATTAACAATAGCAAGATTGTAGCCACGTGGCGAGGACTGTATAAAAAGCGGCGAATAACACGCCCCGCGTGGTAAACCTATAATGTTACGCCATGTGACACGTTGTGTATTTAGTTCCAGTTTGGTTTAAGTCGAGAATAATTATATTTTATTTTTCTAATGTAAGAGTAATTGAGTGTATTTCACGATTATTTATAATTCTACTGTATATATTTAATGAGTTACTGTGAGGTGAGAATAGTCATTTAGATTTCTGGAGAGCGCGAGGCCACTCCTTGGGCGTAAAGCGCATTTGAAACATAAATGTTGCTGTTTGCTCCTTGCGGAGCAGGGCGACACCAGTGCGGCTGAATCCTACAGAAGCCTGCATGAAGCATTTTTATGCTATTGCAGTGGTTGTTTCGGTAACGATGTGTTTCATGTGATGAGATTCCCAGCCGCACCAGTCGTCACATACGACATGCTTCAGAATGCAGTAACGAATATTGAGATAGATCAGTTACGAGGTAGTAGCTTATTCTCATTACTGAGAGTATTTGTTGTACATACAGTTGAATATTATTCTATGTCCATTTTATGATTATTTAATTATGGTTATGTGAGGAATGGTTGTGAGAGCACGTGGGCTCACTTCAAGATATATATTTCTCTTCTCCGCTCCTGAGGGAGCATGGGGCCAACAGTGTGGTTTGCCTTCATATTAAGCATTCAGATGATCGTGCAGTAGTGTTTCGGTAGCAATCTGTGTTACATGGTGAGATTGCCAGCCCCACGCACAACACCTTACTAGTCTCATTGGACGACATGCATGCTGATGCAGTGTGTTTGTGCAACCTGTGTGGTGTGCCAGCCCCACGCACAACACCTTATTAGATTTAGCTGAGTGTGTGTGTGTGTGTGATAGCTGAGTGTGTGCTCTTGCAGTAGTGGTTTCCGTAGCAACCTGTGTTACATGGTGAGATTGCCAGCCCCACGCACAACACCTTATTAGTCTCATTTGGACGACATGCATGAGTGTGTGTGTGTGTGTGTGTGATAGCTGAGTGTGTGCTCTTGCAGTAGTGGTTTCTGTAGCAACCTGTGTTACATGGTGAGATTGCCAGCCCCACGCACAACACCTTACTAGTCGCATTGGATGACACACATGAGTGTGTGTGCGTGTGTGTGTGATAGTTGAGTGTGTCAGGTGGCGGCGTAGGACAGTTTGACAGGTGAGAGCGTGGTGTTTCTCATTCAGTATTATATTATGATTTTAACTATTCTGTGCTTTGTTTGCTTCTTCAGATTAGCATCGGGCACTGTTGGGTGTTTTGTTTTGTTTTGTTTTGTTTTGTTTTGTTTTGTTGGGTTTTGTGATGTTCGCTAGTTTATTTGTTTAATGTTTGCTTTGTCACTGAATGGGCTGTAAAAATAAATATAGCCCCTGCCTCTAGAATCAAGAGTTTTATTGTTGTTCGGGTCGGTGCGAGTGTGACAAGAGAGTGATATCACACATCACAACATAATCATCATCATCTTCTCGCCCACCCTACCACAATTGGCGTCGTCGGTAGGATAAGGCAGACAGTGACACCGAGCAAACAGCAGACGAACAAATAGTGTAAACACCCAGCAGTGCGGTCCTGCAGCAAGATGGCATCGATTAATGCGCCTGTGAAGATATTGTACGTGGAGGAGCCAGAGATAAGGTTATTTAGTGGAGAGGGGAGACCCACTTGGCAAGAGTTTGTGGGAGATGTGGAAGCCGCGTGGAAGGTGGCGCCTTTTTGCGCAGAAGACAAGTTAGACATGATATGGAACAACGTTACGAAATTGGTATCTAGAGAATTACGGATACATGGCGGAGCCAAGGCCAGCCCTGAGCAGTTACTGGAAATTGTCAAAAAAGCCTACAGCGAGCAACCACAAGTCAGTGAGGTGAACAGGAATTTCCCTTGGGAATATGCTGTTTATGGTGGAAGTAAAAAGCCTGAGACACGGGTCCAGATAGCAAGTGCAGAAGTTAAGAAGGAGGAGGAGGCACTCAGGGCAGAATTATCCTTCCTAAAGTCCCAGATAGCACAAATGTCAGAGGCCAGTTCGCCAGCACAAGAGGAGGTGCAGAGAAAGAGAGCACCATGCCAGCCGCGGAAGCAGCCAAAGCACAACGAGGAGGTGTGTCCGCGGGAACAGCCAACGCAAGACAAGGAGGTGTGTCCGCGGGAACAGCCAAAGCACGACGAGGAGGTGCATGTTCTGGTATGTGAGAGTCAAGCTGTTGTTAACGAAAGCAGTGAGCTGACAGTACCGACCAGTGCAGCTGCACTGACAAGGCGAAAAGGATTTTGCAAGTGGTACAGTGTCCGCAGGGGATGGGGATTCATCACGCCAGATGATGGTGGTATTGATGTATTTGTACATCAGACCAAGATCTTCAGAAAGGGATTCCGGAGTCTGGCGAGAAATGAGAGAGTAGAGTTTGACAGCAAACCATCGGCCCAGGGCATGGAAGCAATTTATGTATGCGGCATTGGCGGTCAAGAGTGTAAGGGCAGCAGAAAGCGACCCATGGCACAGAGGAAGCCCAGAAAGATAAGATGCTACAATTGTGGAGACCTGTCAGACCACATGGCAGCCAAGTGCCCTCAAGGCCCGCTTCCGAAGAGATGTTTTCGATGCAAGTCAACTGAACATTTGATAGCAGCCTGTCCCTCAAAGAGCTCTTTCCCGAGACGTGCTACCACAACCAGGTTTCCTTCCGGGTGCAAGCCAAGAGATGACCGTGACAACTGTCACCCTAAGGGAGCCGAGAAGATTGGTAGTCGGTTAGGGGAGGAAACTCGTCTTAAGCAGAGAGAGGAGGGAGTGCAAGTCAAGGTTCAGAGGAGGAGACACATGAAAAGCAGACTGTGGGGAATGTAAGCCACCGTCCACGCAAAACGAGTGTCAAGCACGTCAGGAGCAATCCCCCTACAGATTCGACAGCTACAAGCACTGACAGGCAGATGTCACGGGCAGGCAGCGACGCGGCACCGGTGAGCGAGTCTTCAAGACCACAGCAACTGACAGCCCGGCAACGTACAACTGGAGACATGACGACCAAGAGTGTCTCCAGCCAAGTTGTGCCGAATACAGAATCTGAGCCCAAAACATCGACGCTGAGAAATAATCAGGCGCAGCACCAACGATCTAACAGATTTCGACTGAAGCGCCAGAGGTAGTGATGAGGTAGTGATGTTGTCGGGACGACAACAAAATCAGGAGGGAGATGTGTGATGGGGCCGAAATGGAGACGCCCGCCCCCTACCTGTTTTTGGGCAGATTTATCGCCCATGTATTTTAGAAGTGCGCGAAGCATGCTGAGATGTAAATTATTCAAGATTGATGAAGTAGAAGATATGTTATTAGGCCACAATAAAGCCTACATATAGTTGTGGTGTAGAATTGTGTTATTTGATAATAGCTGTAGGTTTTATTTGTGTTTTCGCTATTCCTAAAGCAATATATCGCGAGTGTTATTTAAGTAGCGCGATTACGGCGCGCGCGGACTAAGTTGAGTGTTTAGGCTTAACAGTCTATATAAAGCTTACGAAGGCCAGCAGCGACCTTTCAGAAGTATCAGTCCAGAAGAGATAACAAACAAGACGAGAGAGATACGAAGTTAGGCTAGCCCTGTGTCGGTAGAAGGGGAACAAAGACATGACATGTGAGTTAATTTAAATTAGTGTTAGTTTTCTAGAAGTCTGAAATTATATTCAGCACGAGTCTGTTTTAATGTTTAGTGATATAGATAGATGTGTTTCCAAAGGAAATGTCTTTTTAGGACATTATGATTTAGTCTTGAAGAAATGATAGATGAGTGAAAATAATGTCTGGATAGGTTTTATTAGGCACGCAAAGCCTAAATCCAGATGTGAGAATTTAGTATCAAGTATTTCATCCATCAGACCGGGCAAATTTAGTAGGAGAGTGTTTTTATACATGAAACTGGACAGAAATGTTATCAGAAAGGCAGATATAGTATGAAGCTATTTCACGGGAATGTAGATAAGATTAACAATAGCAAGATTGTAGCCACGTGGCGAGGACTGTATAAAAAGCGGCGAATAACACGCCCCGCGTGGTAAACCTATAATGTTACGCCATGTGACACGTTGTGTATTTAGTTCCAGTTTTGTTTAAGTCGAGAATAATTATATTTTATTTTTCTAATGTAAGAGTAATTGAGTGTATTTCACGATTATTTATAATTCTACTGTATATATTTAATGAGTTACTGTGAGGTGAGAATAGTCATTTAGATTTCTGGAGAGCGCGAGGCCACTCCTTGGGCGTAAAGCGCATTTGAAACATAAATGTTGCTGTTTGCTCCTTGCGGAGCAGGGCGACACCAGTGCGGCTGAATCCTACAGAAGCCTGCATGAAGCATTTTTATGCTATTGCAGTGGTTGTTTCGGTAACGATGTGTTTCATGTGATGAGATTCCCAGCCGCACCAGTCGTCACATACGACATGCTTCAGAATGCAGTAACGAATATTGAGATAGATCAGTTACGAGGTAGTAGCTTATTCTCATTACTGAGAGTATTTGTTGTACATACAGTTGAATATTATTCTATGTCCATTTTATGATTATTTAATTATGGTTATGTGAGGAATGGTTGTGAGAGCACGTGGGCTCACTTCAAGATATATATTTCTCTTCTCCGCTCCTGAGGGAGCATGGGGCCAACAGTGTGGTTTGCCTTCATATTAAGCATTCAGATGATCGTGCAGTAGTGTTTCGGTAGCAATCTGTGTTACATGGTGAGATTGCCAGCCCCACGCACAACACCTTACTAGTCTCATTGGACGACATGCATGAGTGTGTGTGTGTGTGTGTGTGATAGCTGAGTGTGTGCTCTTGCAGTAGTGGTTTCCGTAGCAACCTGTGTTACATGGTGAGATTGCCAGCCCCACGCACAACACCTTATTAGTCTCATTTGGACGACATGCATGAGTGTGTGTGTGTGTGTGTGTGATAGCTGAGTGTGTGCTCTTGCAGTAGTGGTTTCTGTAGCAACCTGTGTTACATGGTGAGATTGCCAGCCCCACGCACAACACCTTACTAGTCGCATTGGATGACACACATGAGTGTGTGTGTGTGTGTGTGTGTGATAGTTGAGTGTGTCAGGTGGCGGCGTAGGACAGTTTGACAGGTGAGAGCGTGGTGTTTCTCATTCAGTATTATATTATGATTTTAACTATTCTGTGCTTTGTTTGCTTCTTCAGATTAGCATCGGGCACTGTTGGGTGTTTTGTTTTGTTTTGTTTTGTTTTGTTTTGTTGGGTTTTGTGATGTTCGCTAGTTTATTTGTTTAATGTTTGCTTTGTCACTGAATGGGCTGTAAAAATAAATATAGCCCCTGCCTCTAGAATCAAGAGTTTTATTGTTGTTCGGGTCGGTGCGAGTGTGACAAGAGAGTGATATCACACATCACAACATAATCATCATCATCTTCTCGCCCACCCTACCACATATATATATATATATATATATATATATATATATATATATATATATATATATATATATATATATATATATATATATATATACGAAGTGGCGTTAAACAAGGCTGTGTTCTGGCTCCGACCCTCTTCGGAATCTTCTTTGCCTTACTCTTGAAACATGCATTCAGAGATGCAACTGAAGGAATATGCCTTCACACTAGGTCAGATGGCCGTCTGTTTAATCTTTCAAGGCTGAAGGCAAAAACAAAAATCAGAAGGGTCACTATAAGAGACTTGTTGTTCGCTGATGATGCTGCAGTCGTCACTCAAAGCCAACAGGAGCTTCAGAGCTTGATGAATCGCTTCACTAAAGCATGCAAGGACTTTGGCCTCACAATAAGTCTAAAGAAAACGAATGTGCTGAGTCAGGATGTGGGTGCTGCACCAGTTATCACTATCGATAACTATGAATTGGCAGTGGTGCACCACTTCACATACCTAGGGTCTACCATCAATGACAAACTCTCACTGGATACAGAAATCGACAGCCGCATTGGCAAAGCTGCAGCTACCTTTGCCCGCCTCACATCGCGTGTTTGGGGAAACTCTAAACTCACAATGAAGACCAAAGCTGTGGTATATAATGCCTGCGTCACCAGCACACTCCTATATGGCAGCGAGACCTGGACGACCTATGCTAAGCAAGAAAGAAGGCTCAATACCTTCCATTTGCGGTGTCTACGCCGCATCCTCGGCATCTCGTGGAAAGATAAAGTGACAAATGTCGAGGTGTTGTCACGTGCTGGCCTTCAAAGTATGTATACGCTTCTTAGACAGCGCAGACTTCGCTGGCTTGGCCATGTTCGCCGCATGGAAGATGGTCGCATCCCAAAAGATATCTTCTACGGACAATTAGCAGATGGCAAGAGAACAGTTGGGCGACCACAGCTGAGGTTCAAAGATGTGTGCAAGAGAGATATGAGGGCACTGGACATGGATCCAGCAACATGGGAGGATGAAGCTGCCGATCGCACTAAGTGGCGATGCTATTTACGGCGCCACCTCAGATTTGGCGAAGAGAGGCTCACACAAGAAGCAGAGGTGAGGAGAAAATGTCGAAAGGAGCACCAGGAAAATAAGCAGCTGTCACCTCAGGGGCGCATTCCCATAGTCAGTTATGACTGAAGGGGCTATTATTATTACATATGTATATATATATAACTTGATTATGGTCCAGTGACATTACGGGCATTATATTACTATTATTATCAACATCTTTGGATTATTTGATGGTATATTAACTAAGTGGGTCATAGACAGTAATTAAAAACGTCGATCATGGATCATTTTCTCCGGCAATGCAAAAGATTAAGTTTTATTTGGCGCAGACCGGGAGGATTATGCCACAGAACAGTTCTTACTTCAGGTGAGTTGTGATATTAAAGAATATGCTCTGTGTCCCTTTGGATACGGGTATTTAAAGAATATAGTATTAAGATTTGCTAAATTACTATCCTCGCTTGTTTATGATGAAGGAAATCCATATAGACGGGAAAGGGTCAATCTTGAGTTAGATGAATTGAAACAGACGATTGAGGACTATAAGGTTAAGGAGAATTATTTCACGCATGAATTAAAACTACTGAGGGAGGATAACGAGTAATTGAATATTGAGTTACAGAGAAATAATGCGACATCTAAAAGATTGGTTAATGAAAAGAAATCAGAATGTGAAAATTTTAAAACGGAATGTGTAAAGTTGAAATCAGAATGTGATAATGGAAATTGGAAGCTCATAATATTAAAACTTTAGAGACTGAGATTACGGGACTTAAAGGTCAAAACAGTTCCTCGTATTTTCAAAGAAGAATGAATGCACAGAGTACCCATATTCAACTATTGTTAACTGATATTGCTCAGTTAAAATCAATGCCTAACCCAAATGTAGTGTCAACCTTGAATACTGCTTATCCATGGAGTCACCTCGAAGAAGAATATGAGTAAATAAGTAACTCTGGAACAAGATAATCAGTGTCTAAAACACATTCAACTTCAACAAGAACAAAACTGATGACAAGGTAACTGGCCTTCGAGACATTGCTCTTGAATGGACAAGACAAATATTCTGAACTAGAAAAGGCAAAGCAGAAGCGAATTGAAGAACGTTCAGCAAAGCTAGCTGTCTACAGTTGAGTCATTACTCGTTAGTGAGAAGAAAATATCTACTGACTTCGAAACAATAACTGCCAAACAAATTGAGAAACTGTCACGGAAAAGTTATGAAATTGCTAACTAAGAAGAAGGGTTGAGGATTTACTTGATATAGTACGGTACTACACCAGACATTACTTTCACACCGTAACGATAATAGGGGTACTGATCGACATGCCATCAGTATAATGGTGATGTTAATGGATCAGCACCCTCGGGAAAGATTAAAAGATCATGCCGTGGTAGATATACCTTCCCTTGATGTCACTCTGATGTCAGTGTTTCAGGTGGAAACCTTACTGCCACAGATGGGAGTGATTCATGGCGACATGGCAATCTTAAAGCTCCTGTTGTGCAGGGCCGTCCAACAGACCAGTGTAAATTTTCTAATGTTGTTAAGAAAAAAGTCAACATACTCAATATGTACATACTCTTTTAAGTACAAATAAAGTTATCCCCTCTGACAGAAAATTTCCTAACATGAGGTGGACTAATACTCGTGATGATGTTATGATTGAGAACACACACTCACCTGTTTATACTGAGCCGGGTACATGTATTAAGGATAGGGATTTAGTAATGCCTTCCGAGCAGTCCTTTGGGTCATGCTCCAAACCAAAATGGTCAAATACCTGTTAAGGTTTTAGGAATCATACTCAGTTCAAACAGTACCAGGTATGATACATCCTATGTAAAGGAATTCGACATGCATGAGGAAAAGAAATGACCATGTTCCTCAATCAAAGAGTTGCACACCACCCGTGTGCACAATTTGGTGACAATAAAACTTCTTATGGTGGTTCCAGCACACGTTCACGCATCGTGTTAGTGCGATACGTACCACCAGGCACTACTTGGCGCGCACTGGGTGAATGTTTTCACTTCACTGATGACGTACGATTTGTGTGTATTTTACCAGGTCACAATAGGATGAATTATGAAGCTGTGGTTTCCTTTCACACCCATGGTGATGCTCGCAAAGTGGCGAGGCTTGACAACGGAACCTGTTTTCTTGACATTCTGCATAAGGTACAGTTGGTACCTGAGTCTCCATCACGTTACCAACGTGTCGTGTGTACACGATTTCTTCTTTATCTGATGACACAGCTTCTCGCGATCCTCATGAGACGACGATGTGTAGTTCCCAGCAAAATGTTCACATTTATTTCTTTGTCAATCATTAGTCCTGGTTATCTATTTGAGACCCAAGATGCGTCAACTGTGAGGAATGCAGCTAGCTACCCATAGCTAGACTGCCTGCGTCAGGGTCAGCAAAGTAGAGCTGTCCAAGACCCTACTCCACCTCCAAGTGGTGGTCCTGGAAACAGGCTGCATCACTGCAGTCTGGCTGAGAGAGTAGGGATCGAAGAGGGAAGGGAAACCCGGTCCCAAAAAATACCGTGCTGAAGTCGGATGTGTCGGCCGAAAGGCGCAGATATCGCAGCTCCTATGTAAACAGACACAACGCAACCACCGTCCTTATCAGGACGAACGAGGAAGAAGAAGATTTGCTACTTGGCTTCGTCTGGTGACGTTATGGACATACGACGCTACTTGGCTTCGTCTGGTGACGTTATGGACATATGACGCTACTTGGCTTCGTCTGGTGACTTTATGGACATACGACGCTACTTGGCTTCGTCTGGTGACTTTATGGACATACGACGCTACTTGGCTTCGTCTGGTGGCTTTATGGACATACGACGCTACTTGGCTTCGTCTGGTGACTTTATGGACATACGACGCTACTTGGCTTCGTCTGGTGGCTTTATGGACATACGACGCTACTTGGCTTCGTCTGGTGACTTTATGGACATACGACGCTACTTGGCTTCGTTTGGTGACTTTATGGACATACAACGCTACTTGGCTTCGTCTGGTGGCGATATTGACATACGACGCTACTTAACTTCGTCTGGTGACGTTATGGACATATGACGCTACTTGGCTTCGTCTGGTGACTTTATGGACATACAACGCTACTTGGCTTCGTCTGGTGACGTTATGGACATACGACGCTACTTCGTATACGTTCCTGGAGATATTTTCATTTTTAAACAATGAACATTTTACTTTAGATTGTATTGCAAATTTGATGCATGCACTTTGTTTACATTTCGATTTCATTCACGATAGAGATTGTTTTGTTTTATTTGGTATTCGCCGCCTCTGTAGAAAGCAAGGGACATAACTTTTTTTTTCTATTCCAGACTGGATATGCGTTTATTTGATGATGTTAATTTTTTACATCCGTTCCATTTGACATTTGTTGTTGTTGTTGTTTTGATGAGGTGATGGGTGGAGAGCGGGCACTTAACAGCTGACCGTTATTGCCTCTTCTCGTTCCATCTTGGTCTACCCTGTTCAACCTGAAAATTGGTTATAATTGGGGTATTTAGTGTTATTTAATTTTTTTTATTATTTTGTATTCAATTCAAATAGCTATTTTCTTTAGCAGTTGCTGATTTTAATTTATATTAGTATTTGTTCTTTTTTTTTTTAGTTGTTTTATTAATTTTTAAAAATTTATTACCTTGTTGTCTTTCCTTGTCCTATGAGTAGTTAGTAAGTTTTTAATTATTTTTTATTTTTTATTTTGTGTTTTTTTGGTTACTAACCTTATATGTTTTCCTTTGTTTTATGTATATATCTTTTAGGTATTGATTGGCCATCTCTTGGGGCATCTATACTTAAAACCTTATCACTTGTCAAGTCTATATTGTGATTTCTATGGTAAGTTTTTAATTCAAGCATTTGTTGTTCATACTTTTTACAGTGGATCAGGTAGTGGTCTATGTCATTCTCTTCCTGACATTCTTGGCAGTGTGGTTCCTCTATCATAAAGTATGCTGCACCGAGACGGAGACGCCACAGTTTTTTGTTTGATGGTATCTTTAATTCTTCTCTGACCTGGCACGTCCTTGTTGGTTCTTTCAGCAGTGTGAACGCGTGTCTGCCTTTTCTACTGTTCTTTCACGGTGTCTTCCATTCCTCATTTATAGTTATCTTCACTTGGCTCTTGATCTCCGACCTTCCCAGTCCTGCTCTTATAGTGTTTTTACTTGTTCTTCCATTCTTGGCGTTCTGATCTGCCAACTCGTTACCAGCAACACCTATGTGTACTGGAACCCACACTAGCCTCACACTACATCCTCTGTTTCCTAGTGATGTATTATTTGCTAGAATTTCTTCCTTTATGTCTGGCCGGCTACATTTACCTGGGTGTTCTAGTGCTTGTAGTGATGATAGTGAGTCTGTAAATATCGTAACAGCTTCTGGTGGGTTATCTTCGATTATTTCTAAACTTTTACGAATTGCTACCATCTCTGCGGTAAAAATCGAAGTCCCTTCAGTTCCACTGTAGCTCTTTTTTATTCCCCACTGGGGTATTACTACACCGGCACCTAGTTGCCCACTATCACCCTTGGATTCATCAGTGTAGACGGCCAGGCCTTGTTTAGTTAGTTGATCTATGAACTTTATACTTATCATTTTGGCTTCCTTATCTTTTATGTTTTGTTTGATCTTTTTAGTAAGTGAGTAGTCTATGATCGGTATTTTTAGTTCCCAGGGTGGTATTTTGCTTCTGTATTTATTACTATTTTAAATTGTGTTTGACAGTTCTTTGAACTGCGTTAGATCTTCTATAGTTCTCCACCCTGTTGGATATCTATCTTTATTTAAGGGGACGTCCCATACACTTGGTTGGTTTTTGGCAAATGCTTTATGTGCTGGGTGGGGCAATTCTTGTGCTACTTTGCTCCAATAATTTAATCTTAATTCTTTCCGTCTTAGAACAAGGGGTGGTATGCCAAGAGCTACTTCTAGCGCTTCTACTGGTGTTGATATAAATGCACCTGTAATGGTTCTCATGGCTGCATTTTGAATTCTGTCTAGTTTTGCTTTGTTAGAAGCTGCAGCTGAGTCATAGACTATGCTGGCATAATCCAGTTTCCCCCTGACGAAAGACTTGTAGAACATAAGCATTATTTTTTTGCCCCCCCCCCCCCCCCCCCCCATCCATTACCTTTTACTTTCCGTAATATATTTAGGGGTCCCCTACAGCTTTCTACTAAATTGTCTTTGTGTTTATTATAATTTAGTTGTTTATCTAAAGTTATGCTCAGAAATCTTGTTCTTGAGGATGTAAATTTTTCTGACCTTTAATGGTTATATTTGATTTTGTTATTTTTTTTAAATTTCCTTTGCTTTGACATTAATTTAAACGAATCTTGAACGAAAAAAAAAAAATAATTAAAATGCATATTAATGAACAACTTTGACATTTGTATGTCCAGGTTGTTTATTAATATGCACTTAAATTATTATTTTTTTTTCGTTCAAGATTCGTTTAAATTTCACCCTTTCGTTCGCATTTTGCCTATCGGTCTACTTCTCTTTGACTTTACTAATGGCATCTATTGACATTTTTAAAAATTATTCCATTGTTTATTTTGCGATTGCCTTATTGTCATGCAAGTTTTTACTACTGTTAATATGTTAGTACTTGACTGATTATGATATCTCGAAAAAAATCTTCCATTTTATTTTGTTTATTTTTCGGGAAAAAAGTGAGTTGTTAAGCCAGGAATTAGTGCTATATTTCAAGTACTAGTTAAGAGCATCTTTTGCAAAGTGCATTTCAATTTATATTAATAATTGTTGATTTAATACGATACTACACTAGTGTTGAACAGTGTATGTATCTAGGGGAGACGCCATTTAATCGTCCGCTCGAAATGCTATACGACCATTGGTCGGGGACATTTTGTGATATGAGTATAGTAAGAAAGATATAGGCTATAGGATCTTTTAAGTGGCTTGTTAAATGTGAGTGGTGAACAGGAAGGCGAATATTCTCACAAAGAGATAATGTCTGAGAAGGGCACTTGAGAATGGATTATGTTTCCTTGCGACAAATCTGTCCCCATTATTCTTACTGAATATTATAAATAATATTAAGCCCCCATACTCTCATACTGAGGAAATGACACATATATGGATTTAAAAGACGGTACGGTAATGTCAGAAGCTCGCTCGTCCACTTGCTAGATGGTATAACTTATGTACAAATATTTAGTACCTAAACCACGTATAACGATTCAAGTAAAAATGAAATGGTAAACGAAAAAAATAATATGATCATAAACACAGAAAGACTAAAAGTCCTAGTATCTCCTACTAATCATCATTTAAATAGAGTTCCATTATTATTTGAGTGAAAGTTCTGTTTGAAATTCTGCCAAAGATCTCTGAGAATTCTGAAGGAAAAATAATCCTTAGGCTTTATTGACTTATCTTTAATCCTTAGTTGTCAGCCGTTGCGCCGGTTGTCAGGTGCTGTCATTCAGCAGTGGTATGACGTTACACGTGCGAGCGTTGATCTATGTCCCTTTATGCTTAGGAGTTGACGACATCTCTGGCTTTAGGTTCAGCTGGTTGGTCAAAAGACTGTCTGTTACCGTCAGGCGCAGGACACTGAATTCTGCAACTGCAAATGTTGTCGTCTCAGAAACATAAAAGTCTGAAGACACAAATGTGGCTTCATGAGTTTTCCTATCATATGGGATCAGCTATCATTCCCATTCAAACTGCAAACACAAGGCATATCAGAGTTATCCTTTCTCATTCAGCATTTCAACGTTCTGTCCCCTGACTTCCTCTCATAGTCTAGACATGATAGGTAAACGTAGGCCTATGTAACTTCAGGAGTTAATTATTGTAGCCAATTTCTTATGATTTATGGCCAAAGCGGCAGTCTGCCTGTGTTATTGTGTTATGCTCAAGTTTGTGACATAAAGTCGTTGGATATCGTACCTACGTGTTGGAGTTCAATGAGTTAACGTTAACTGTGAATAACGAGCCATGTTGGTCGCTCCACATCTGGAAGTCCTCCCAATACAGCACAAGCACAAAATTAAGATTATATCAGAGCTGTGTGCTTTCTGTGCTGCGGAATGCTGGAGAGTTACAGAGAAGGAAATGTCGAAATTGTCCTCTTTTCACACAACATGCCTAAGAAAAATTCACCGAATCTTTTGGCCGAATACCATCACTAACCAAGATCTGCTTACTCGTAGCAAGCAAGAGGACATGCACACCATCATAGCTGGCAGACGCTGGAGCTGGGTTGGCCATGTCCTCAGAAGAGACCCCGATGCCATCACAAGAACAGCTATGCTTTGGACCCCTGAAGGAAAACGAAAGAGAGGCCGACCAAAAACAAACTGGCGGAGGACTGTGGAGGCTGAGATGCAAAGAATGAACCAGAGTTGGGGCATTGTACGAAGGATGGCCACCGAGCAAAGTGAAATCAATTTGTTGTTGCCCTACAAGACGCCACTAGGTGTGATGGCCACTGACTGCTTTGACGGGTTGCGGCTAAGGATCAAAGAAGAAAAAGAATATATATATATATTTACTGCTCAAAAAAAGTTAAAGGCCACTTTCAATTTTTAGGTCATTTCAACTAAGCTTTTTTTTTTTAAATCTGAACACTCAGTCAAAAGA
The DNA here is from genome assembly GCA_024509875.1 of Oreohelix idahoensis. Classification (NCBI taxonomy): domain Eukaryota; kingdom Metazoa; phylum Mollusca; class Gastropoda; order Stylommatophora; family Oreohelicidae; genus Oreohelix; species Oreohelix idahoensis. The sequence goes on from JAMPIV010020268.1 coordinate 118,759, forward strand.
GTTTTGCTGCATTTTGTTGCATGCTTAAACAATGTTTGTTAATCTGACAATAAATCAAATCTGTGTTACGTGTGTGTACCTCGAAGGTCAATCAAATGTACGTGGTGGAAAGAGAAATAATGCATGTTTGAAAATGCTTCCTATGGCAAAGCCTGTTGATAACATTGCTGAAATTTGCTTTTTACGTGCAAGTCGTGACTATAGTGAACACATGTCACCCACTTTTCGAAAGGAACGGGCAATGGGTATGTTTGTAACATTTACTATTTTAGCCATGGCTCAGCGAACACGCTTGACCAATGTTGACAGATGTAGAGCGATGGCATGGCTGCAGGATGATGTAGGGCTGCGAAAAGTTGCTAGGAGATTAGGAGTTGCCCACTCTGTCATACAAACTCTGCGTGATCGTTATAATGCAACCGGCAGTGTCGCAGAACAACGCAGGTCAGGACGTCCAAGGTCTACCACAACACGGCAAGACACATTTGTTGTTGTATTGGCTCTCAGACAAAGAACAATCACTGCCAGTGCCATCAGGACGCAACTGCGAGCAGCCACCAACGTAATCGTCAGTCACCAAACCATACGAAACCGACTGAGAGATGCAGATCTGCATGCAAGGCGACCTGTCATCCGACCTGTCATGGCTCCAGCTCATCGCGCAGCTCGTCTGGCTTGGGCTCGGCGTCATGTGACCTGGACAAGGCATCAATGGAGCAGAGTTCTGTTCACAGATGAATCCCGTTTCACCAGATCATTCACAGATGGCAGAAATCGTGTCTGGAGGCGCCCAAGAGAACACTATCATGATGCCAACGTCCTTGAACATGATCGCTATGGCGGTGGATCAGTAATGGTGTGGGGTGGAATTAGTGTGATCTCCTGAACATCCTTGTATCGAGTGCATGGTACGTTGAATGGTTTGGCCTACAGAAATGACATCTTACAGCCGCTTGCTCTTACGGCACTTCAGGCTCTAGGACCTGATTCTATCCTGCAGGACGACAATGCCCGACCACATAGAGCTCTTCCTACAACAGCAACATGTCACCCGCTTAGACTGGCCAGCTTACTCTCCTGATCTCAGTCCGATAGAACATGTATGGGATGTGCTAGTACGTAGACTTAGAGAAAATCATCCACCTGCTACTGACCTCAATCAGTTGTTCCTCTTCCTGGAGCAGGAGTGGCAAGCGATCCCACAAATGACTCTAAGAACTCTTGTCTTATCAATGAGGCAAAGGTGCAGTGAATGCATTCAAGCTCATGGTGGACACACTCGATTTTTAATCATGTTAACTTTTGTTTAATGATTCTGAATTTTCAAAAAAGGAGGTAAGACGATTGACATCGATTTTCTTACTAATGAAATCATTTGTTTTTCTCCATTTTAATGTCAATGTAATGTGCAATGACAACCGTTTATGATATGTGAGTTTCATAATTGTATCTTTATTTTTTTTAAAACTGCAAATGAATTTTTTGTGGCCTTTCCATTTTTTTAGCAGTATATATATATATATATATAAATGTTAGTTCACATGTTAGTAATGAAAATAAAGAATTAAAATGACAACTTACGCCAATCTTGGCTCACATACTTTTTGCTCAGATGAAGTTAGGGCACTTGATTAGGCCTCTTACACGTGTTCTTGGGAGTCGTTAATTTTAACTTCAAATCCCTCTCTGACTCAGTATGTTTTCAGTTTTCCATAGTCCTAGTTTTCCTTGTTAAAACGCTAGACATTCCCTGGACCGTTTGTTGTAAGTCCTTTTGGAATACTCTAATAAAAGGTCCAGTCCGATAACTAGGAATTCTGGAATTCTATCTCTGGCAAGTCTGGGTATTTCTGGCAATTCTTCACACAGTAGGTTTTGCACAGAGAAGTGGGCTTGAACAAACGCCAAGTTATATTCTCACGTAATAAGGGCCACGTTCTGCCGAGGTCCCATATTTACCATATATGGACATCTGATGCCTTGCATACACTCTCGTGAACATGTTAATAACCGCATATGACAACATGTGTCGGATGTAGCAATCATTACTTATCAGAAAGTAATCTCTTATCTGTGTCTGTCCCTCAGTTGCCTCCCTGTACCCCAAGTTTTGGAGATGAGCGTACCCGTTTCTAATCTGTGATTACGCCGATAGCAAAGGCCGATGTACCTGTTAATTTGCCGCACCTACAATAGTCAACATTATTAAGTCGCTACCACTCCTTGCAACGTAAGGAGAAATGGATAACAACCAGAAATGTCTACTTATCCCTGAGACGGGTGTAAGGAGGAAAGTGCATAGTATCTGCTACGCATAACAGAAAAAGAAATAAAGAAAGTGTAACAAATAAAAGCTCACGATGAAATCAGTACCACAAATGTACCGATACTGCCGGAGTGAAACAGAGATTCTTCTCATAGTAGTTTTTGCAAAGAGAAGTGAGCTAGAACAAACGCCAAGTTATATTCCCACGTAAAATAAGGGGCGCATTCTGCCGAGGTCCCGTATTACCATTTATGGACATCTGATGCCTTGCATACACTCTCACGAACATGTTGATAACCTCATATGAAAACATGTGTCGGATGTAGCAATCATTACTTATCAGAAAGTAATCTCTTATCTGTGTCTGTCCCTCAGTTGCCTCCCTGTATCCCAAGCTTTGGTGATGAGCATACTCCTGTCTTATCAGTGATGACGCCGATAGCGCTGTCTGATGTACGTGTTAATATGCCACGCCTACGATAGCAAACATGGTTAAGTCGCTACCACTCCTTGCAACGTAAGGGGAAATGGATAACAACCAGACATGTCCACTTATCCCTGAGGGAGCTGTACGGAGGAAAATGCATAATATCTGCTACGCATAACAGAAAGAGAAAGAAAGTGTGACAAAAGAAAGCTCACGATAAAATCAGTACCACAGATGTACCGATACTGCCGGAGTGAAACAGAGATCGCGAAGTGGTCACCAATTTCGTCACAGGAACGCTATTACAGTCTTGGTGGTTAAACAAAATTACTAACTAATTACTTACGATAGTGGACGAAAGAATAGAAATATTAATAATCTTATGCACTTCAAACCAATGAAGAGTAAGTAATTTTGTACACAAAAGTAAACATAAATCAACACGTGTGTCTCCCAGATGACAGGATATACAGTTATATTGATCATGTACGAACAAACGTGGATTGGATCATCAATACGTTACTTAAACGTTCATGGAGAAGTACGCGCAACATCATATTACCATCTTCTGCTAGATGAAATATAGATGAACCTCCCAAGAAAGTTAACAAAACATAAACACATACAACAATTTAAGGCAAGGTATCCTGGTTATCAGCAGCTCCAAAACAAAAACCTGCGGATGTCATGGCAACAAGGGATGAGGAAGACAGGGAAAGATTTAGAGTGAATAGCATGAGCCAGGGAAAAGAAAGATTTAGAGTGAATAGCGCAGGCCAGGGAAAAGACAGATTTAGAGTGAATAGCACAGGCCAGGGAAAAGAAAGATTTAGAGTGAATAGCACAGGCCAGGGAAAAGATTTAGAGTGAATAGCACAGGCCAGGGAAAAGAAAGTTTTAGAGTGCATAGCATGGGCCAGGAAAAAGAAAGATTTAGAGTGGATAGCATGGGTCAGGAAAAAGAAAGATCTAGGCTGATAGCATGGGCGAGGAAAAAGAAAGATTTAGAGTGGATAGCATGGGCCAGGAAAAAAGAAAGATTTAGAGTGGATAGCATGGGCCAGGAAAAAGAAAGATTTAGAGTGGATAGCATGGGCCAGGAAAAAGAAAGATTTAGAGTGGATAGCATGGGCCAGGAAAAAGAAAGATTTAGAGTGGATAGCATGGGCCAGGAAAAAGAAAGATTTAGAGTGGATAGCATGGGCCAGGAAAAAGAAAGATTTAGACGAGGTTTGCACAGACCAGGTAAAAGAAAGATTTAGAGTGGACAGCATGGGTCAGGAAAAAGAAAGATCTAGGCTGATAGCATGGGTGAGGAAAAAGAAAGGTTTAGAGTGGATAGCATGGGTCAGGAAAAAGAAAGATCTAGGCTGATAGCACAGGCCAGGAAAAAGAAAGATCTAGAACAGAAAGCATTTGCCAGGAAAAAGAAAGATCAAGAGCTGATAGCATGGGCCAGGAAAAAGAAAGATCTAGAGCTGATAGCATGGGCCAGAAAAACTTGGTATAAATTTTGTTGAAGACGTATGCCCCTTAGAGAGAGATGACTTAGTGAGAAAAAAAAATTGAGCAACTGAATGTAGGATGAGTATCATATTGACAGGTGGTTAGAGCACTCAGTAAACATGCCAGATTTGATTCACGGTATCGAGATGCTCCAGTAACAAGCTGTAGATGGGTACCTAACTTCGCTTTTGAGTTAGGGAAGCAAAAGGCAGACAGAAAGATTACTGATCACCCCATCTCTCGAAGCTGTATCAACAATGTCTAAACAATGGTACATACAACATATAAGGTTAATTAACTGTCTGATATAGTTTGTCTAAACAATGGTACATACAACATATAAGGTTAATTAACTGTCTGATATAGTTTGTCTAAACAATGGTACATACAACATATAAGGTTAATTAACTGTCTGATATAGTTTGTCTAAACAATGGTACATACAACATATAAGGCTAATTAACTGTCTGATATAGTTTGTCTAAACAATGGTACATACAACATATAATGCTAATTAACTGTCTGATATAGTTTGTCTAAACAATGGTACATACAACATATAAGGCTAATTAACTGTCTGAAACATATAAGGCAAATTAACTGTCTGATATAGTTTGTCTAAACAATGGTACATACAAAATATAAGGCTAATAAACTGGCTGATATAGTTTGTCTAAACAATGGTACATACAACATATAAGGCTAATTAACTGTCTGAAACATATAAGGCTAATTAACTGTCTGATATAGTTTGTCTAAACAATGGTACAAACAACATATAAGGTTAATTAACTGGCTGATATTTTTTGTCTAAACAACTCTAATGATATTTTAGAACAGCTATATGTGGTGGGTTTTGATGTTAAGAAGATTGTGTGTAATATAGTTGTACTTGAGTGAGGTCAACTGTGAAGGTCCCTGAGGTAATCAATGGACAGCTGTGTTACAGAGAACCTTTCTTGATACCACCCTACGATCTCACTCTAAGTTATATGTTTGAACTAGTATGACTGCAGGCTACGTATAGTGTCTAGGGTAATGTAAGAGTGATGTTATAGGAGTTCAATACAAACACATACACATACAAATATTAAATGCTATTATGAACTTAACTAACACCAGGGGGTAAATTTTATAGTTTGGAATTTCTTTTTTCAAATTTATTTGTCCTGAACCTAAATTTGTTTTGGCCAGGACCACAACTCAAATTGAATCAAAAAATATATATATACAGGTATAATATATTTACATAAATAGGACCATGTGTCCAAAGTACATTGTTACAATTAAAATCTTCAAATTTTGTTTCTTAATCTATGATGCCTACTGGTATTTGGAGACAAGTTGGGGATTTATCATCATCCCACGATTCTTCTGTTACGCCTATGCTTGTTTATTTTAGTCATTGGATGGGAACTGTATTTGTTATAAAGGAGATTCGTTCAATGTTTCTGATAAGTTGTCCCAGGCCAGATATTATGACTTATCTGGACCCAGGAATCACAGCAGTTGTCATAGATTCGGCCACAAGCCACAGTTTCCTCTGGTCTTTCAAATGCTTGAGTATAGAATTAGTACTAGATACTTCTCACAATAGTGTTGACTTTCTCAATCAGGACATTCATTGACACCAGGCAAGTGTCAGCATAACCCCTGCAAATGAAAGTTATGTTCCTGTCTTAACATCACTTCAATTCCACCCTATTTTACAAATAATAATACAATTTAACAAAAGAACCTGGTCAGTTCTTCTCTGACCAACCTTAATTCTCCACTATAATTTGATGGAACACTTTATACCAGTTTCTCTTCTTTTTCCTAATGGTTGTTACGCCTCTGCCATTTGCACTGATCTTTTTCCATAAAATATGATGGGTTATATGATTCATGATGCCCCCTGCATGTTCCTTTGTATCTACCTCTCTCTGGTAGCTTATATATAATGGATACCTTATAGGCCCTGACAGAGGTTGCTGGGGACCTATGTACTTACTACTCATGATGGATTTTCATCTAACATTTTCTCACACTCACATTTATTTTAAATAAAAGATAATTAATAGTCTTCTTACCACAATTTTCAATGAAAAACACACAAGTTATACATTGACTGGCAATAGAATTACACATTCGTTCCTTCTGCCTGTCCAGACTGCTGAGATATATATGTTCTACAGCAATGCTGCTCTCAACGCACCTTGCTTCAACTACAGTTTTCAAAAAATGGCGTCAAAGCCTTATAAGTTTAAAAGCAGCTTTGGTAAGCTGGCCAATGATTTTTCATATCTCAATTATAAACAAAGTCTTTCACAATAAAATTCAGACTTTTCCTACGTTACTCGGTTAATATATTTTTAGTTTGAGGTCGGCCAATAATATTTTGCCTTCCTTCAAATTTCATCCAATCCTATTCACTGTACCTTCTTAGTCTCTATTTCCCCAAAGTTTTTTTCAAAAATATTCCATAAAAAAAATTAAGCAGGCATGACTTGTCCTGACAGTCTGTCCAATCCTCTATAGTATTATTGCCAATATTTGGTTATTTAGTAGACTATTTGTGTAACTAACAACATATTCTTGCTCAGGAAGTCCTAAGGCACACGAATATATAATTTTTATGGGGCTAGGTGTATTGGTTCAGAATTCCATATTTTTGTCTATGTTAGTTTTTTTATTTCTAGAAAATCCAACCTGTTCATGTCTTTTTCAAGTACTTTCAAACTAATTACGAGAATCGTCCATAGTCCGTTAGAATTACGTCATTCGCAATAAGAGCTAAGCCTGTTTTCGTGACCCAATCGTCTGCATGTTCTAACTTTTACATCGTATTTTGAAAATCGCCCAAAGCAAGGCTTGCAAGTTGGTTTTATTTTTGGAAACAATGCGAGACGCGGTTAGCATTGGGCCATCTATCCATTTCCCACCCCCTCTCTCTATACATACTATGTCTTTAGGCAAATACTACGTTTGAACTTGGAAAAGTGTTAGTTTATGTCAAGGACGAATTAGAAAAATTGGGTACCTTTTATTCGGCTCTACTGCGTTATCAAAACTAATATTCTACAGGCGTGGGTGCAGAAGACAATTCTCTACCAAATTTTTTAGTTCTATCTTATTTTTGACTTTATGCTCTATACTCTTATATTCTAATTTAGATATTGTATTTAGAATTTCGTCACACTGTTACAAAGCAAAATAATGTAATAAAACAATGAAAATCCACATAAAGATAATATTTTGTCTGAAGTTAATTTCTATGAAATTATTTTAGTCCAACACTTATCAGGAATTCATTGAAATGGGTTTAAATTTCATGATTTTTCAAGCCAAAGTCAGCTGATATTTTCCAATGATGCTGTGTCTGCCAGTTAAAAAGATTTATTGCCTTCAGATCAAGAGAAAAGGTGTATAACTAAAGTAGTGACTTTTTAGAATGCATAAACAGTCGTGTGTAATTGCTGCACCATAAACATCACACTTGTAAGGCTTTACTCCTGCATGTATTATTTTATGCATATTTGGGCTATGTCTCACAGTAAATGCTGCATCACAAATATCACATGTGCAAAGATCTTCATCTGTATTCTTTTATGTAATTGTAGGCTGTCACTGTGAGTAAATTCTGCACTACAAACATCACACTTGTAAGGCTTCTCTCCTGTATGTACTCATTTATAATTTTGTAGACTACCACTCACATAAATGCTGCACCACAAACATCATACACTTGTAAGGTTTCTCTCCTGTAAATATTCTTTTATGTTTTTTTTTGTGTGTGGAATATTTCTCTGTGTAAATTCTGAACCAAAAAAACATGACAATTGTAAGGCTGTCTCCTGTATGTGTTTTTATAACATTTTGTAGGCAACCTCTATGGGTAAATGCTGCCTCACAGACATCACACGTGTAAGGCCTTCTACTTTATGTATTCACTTTATATTTTTGTAAGTTACTTGTCTCAGGAAATGATGCACCACAAACATTACACTTGTAAGGTATCTCTCATGTACACATTCTCTTATGTTTTTGTAGTCTTTCTCCAACAGTAAATGCTCCACCCCAAACATCATACACCTGTAAGGTATCTCTCCTGTATGCATTCATTTATGTTTCTGTAAACTATATTACATAAAATGCTTCATCACAAACATTACACTTCCCTTGCATTGTATCCTTTCATGTAATTGTAGACTACTACTCTGAGTAATTTGCCTAAGGAAAATATTTCAAATTTTCTGGCTAAACATCATCACTAACCAAGAACCAGACATGTTGGTCACTGATTGCTTTGTCAGTCAGCACTAAGGACCAAAGTAGAGACAGTTTGTTGTTGCCCCCACAAGGTGCCACCAGACATGTTGGTCACTGATTGCTTTGTCAGTCAGCACCAAGGACCAAACAATATACTCAATACATTTTGTATCACAAACATCACACCAGTAAGAATTCTGTTCTGTATGTATTCTTTTATGTTGTTGTAGGTTATCTTTTTCAATAAATGATACACCATAAATATCACACTTGTAGGATTTGTCTTCCTCTATTATCTTGTGAGACTGAATGATTAAATCACTGCAAGCAGCAGCAGCACTATCACTCACACTAAGCTATGTATACTTTTATGTCTTTGTAGAATACCACTCTCAGTAAATGCAGCACCACAAATGTCACATCTGTATGGTTTATTTCCTGTATGTATGTTACCTATCATTTTGCTCACAGGCTTGTAATTCATCGCTGTGCGCAATGGAGCAGAACGCGAATATGCTTCGAGTGTAAAAGCGTGTGAGTTGTGGAATGTGTGTGACACAGGTATTTAGTGTATGACGTGGACAGGGTCTGCTGCGGGGGGAACGAAGGTTATCGTTAGGACAGTTGAGTTTGGCTTGTGTTTTCGAAGTGTACGGATTTATGTGAGAGCAACAGACCAGTGTTTATTGTTATAAAATATTTCAGAGTCAGGATAATTGACTCAATTCATTATGATGTGTGCCTGATTGTGTGTGGCTTAAGGAGATGGACAGTAAGTGATTTGAATCAATACGGATTTGTAAAGTATGAAGGCGTTGTAGACGATACATAGACATTCTGACTTTAAACCGGCACAACGACATTATGGCTTTTGTCTGCTACTGAACACATTTGTATTACTGATGTAACGTCATATCATCATATGCTCTCAAAAGAAGTGAAGTACACTTATGTTGTATTGTGACATATTAAATGTGATAAAACGTACAACAAGCTGTTGATCAAGATTATTCAAGTTGGCCATTCCGTACGTTACTGTTGAGACTGTTGTCTATTATATCAAAATATCTTACAAGACCAGTGCAGCACATTAATATACTCGTTACCCAATAGCCTTCAATAAGTATAAGGTAACAGTATAAAGTGGTGGCCAATGTACACGGGATTTCGTTCTACCCACAAGATTTTATCAAACGATACTACTGTCCCTAGCCACATCAACGAATTTTACAATATCGAAAAGCAATAGAAATTTCTGCGCAACCTATGCCAACCGGTTTTCTTCAAACTAGGGCCGGCAAGAAGAAACTTAAAGAGTAAGCAGCACACTTCAATCATAATATTTGCTGAACTTTACCAATAGAAGTTCGTATTTTCTTCATCAACATTTTTGAGACGAGAGTTATCATCACTCTACGCAGTTCCAGGTTGGATTCGTCAGGAAAAAATTAAAGTAATCAAACAACATTTCTGCAGTCAAGACAAAGCACAGTCATTCAACCAGTGAAACAAGATGGATAGTTCTACATGTGAGAGCAATCTGCATCGATGAAATTTCGCTCTACCTGTTGCATATGTTGGAGGCAACAATACTGTCACATGCATTTATACTTCGGAGGAAGGATCATAAAAAGATAAGTGGACTAGTTTGTTGTAGCCTTAGTCTTACACACGTCTATAGTAGAGCCTTTTTGTTTATTTGTTTTATGTTTGTTGTGGTTAGAAGGGAGAACGGTGTGGGACCTTGATAAGCAGAATTACATCTCATCTTCGGACGGGTTTGCAATCAAGGGTGTCAGTAGGGAAATTTATGTAATATTTTCTCAAAGAGGCCCGGCTTAAAATGCTGTGTGGAAAGCGCTCTTTGTGAATATACTATATTTACTTTATGTTATAGACGTGCTGTCCTGTTTTTTCACTGTTGTTTGTATTTGTCAGTTGTTTTTTTTAATTTAGTTTTCTTCATTTTTGTACGTCTATTGTTGGTCTTCTCTAGCTATCTTTATGTTGATATATGGATTTTTTTTGGTAAATTCGTCTTGTTTAGTCTAACCTTATAGTGTAAGCATATATTTCAAACATCATCCTTTTTTCTACACCTTAGTATTTTCTTCTGTTGCTACACTATTGTTCTACGTGTTCTGTCTTATAGTGTACGACACTAATTTTTTTGTTTGCATTGATTACTTGCTAAGTCACATTTGCAGAGTACTGAATTTTTGACGAATTGGCATTGGTGCTGTTTATCGCTCATCAGTACCCATATTCATATTCAGACTAAGTAACTTATATATATATATATATACTTAAACTTACATAATGTCTAGTCTGGAGCATTTTATCCAGCTAGGTAAAGAGATGGGAATGCAAGGCCAGGAGCTTAAAGAGTTTGCCATGGAGCAACTGGAAAGAGAAGAAAAGAAACTGGAGAGGGATGAGAGAGCAAGAATGAGAGAGATCGAAAAAAGATGAACGAATTCAGTTAGAAAAAATAGCAGAAAAGAAAAGACAAGAAGAATTTGAAGAAAAGAAAAGACAAGATAATATAGCAGAAAAGAAAAGACAAGATGAGATAGATTTAGAAGCTAAGAAAGCCGAATTTCTGCATGAAGAAAAAATGGCTTCTGTAGAGTTGGAGAGACTCAAATTGGAAGCTAGTAATAAACAGAGTAATCATGAAGGTGCAGGTTCGGTCAAGAGAGAACATGCTTCATCATTTAAACTTCACTTACCTAAATTTAATCAAAATATAGATGACATTTCGTGCTTCCTAAACCGATTCAAGACAGTGTGTGAGGAATACAAACTGGAAAAATCATCATGGGTGATACATTTAATGTCATTACTGACAGGTGAAGCATTGACAGCTGTGTCAACAATGGATGAGGAAAACATAAAATCTTATGAGGCAGCTAAAACATTACTTTTAAGAAAGTATCAATTAGACGAGAATGGATACAGGCTAAGATTTTAAAAACTCACACCCGAAAGCAACAAGGACTTTAGTGAGTTCATTTCAACTATAAAGTTATGCTTCAATCGTTGGATTGAGTTGGCTAAAATCAAACATACATATGAGGACTTGATGGACCTTATTTTGAGAGACAAAGTACTTTCCTCCATTAGCCCTGATTTTTTGGCCTATTTACATGAAAGGAAGCCAGAATCGTTACAATCCCTTGAGTTGTTAGGGCGCCAGTTTATGACGGCACACCCAGGGAAGAGTGTGAACAACTCTTCTATTAAAGAGGCATTACTTGTTTGCATCAGCTCATTCAGTGCAGATAAACAACCCTAGAGCTCGATCGCAAAGTATGGATCGAAATTTTTGCAGGAATAATGACCGAAATAGTGGATCTTTCTGAGGACGGTACAATTTTGGCAATCAACCTTATCAATATCAGAGAAACTCCCAACGATATTTTGATGAAAATAGACCATCACAGGGTTACTTTCAATCTAAAAGAGGATGGCGTAGATCTGATAATACCTACATGAACAGAGGAGACAGATCCTATTATACAAAGAACAACCAAAACTCTTCTCCATCTCAACACTGTCCAGGTTGTACGTGTCCTCAACATTCTAATAATCCTCAGAATGGCAGAGAAAAAAAAAAAGTAAAGGAACCCGTTACACGCCCATTTAGGCATATTGGGAATATGGTGTTAGGCCCATATTATCGTGACCGTCGGCACACGAGGGGTGATGTGGTCGGCATCACGCCGGCCGCCTTAACCTTCCCAGAAAAGCTCTGGTACCCATTTGGGGCTGGGTCGACCCAGGAGCCGTTTGTGGCCTAAAAATTTTTCCGCCTCATCTGGGGATCGAACCATAGACCACTGCGCTAGGAAGCCAGTGCACTAACCACTATGCTACCGTGGTAATAACAACTTTAATCGCTCTTTGAGCATGGATCAAAAAAACTCGAACTGGAGTCATAATACGAGTAGTAACACAGGAGCAGTTAATCCCAATGGGGAAAACACAAATATTGCAAATGCGTTTGCAGCTGATTTATTTAATCCATCAAATTGTTCAGAATGCAGCACTCTGTTTCAGCCAGATGTGGTCTCCAGACTTTCCTGCGGTCATCCTGTGCCCGTGTTGTTACCTGCATTAGCCTCTCATGATGGGAAAGGCTCGCTAATGTTTCACAGGTTTTTTTTAAATAATCAACTAGTTTCAGTCTTGCGTGATACAGGTTGCACAACTGTTGGAGTACGCAAATCGTTGGTAGACCCATCTTGCTGCACCGGGGAGAATGTAAAATGTGTCCTATTTGGGGGCATGGTGGAATTCTATCCTGTGGCCATTGTGCACGTTGATACTCCATTTTTCTCAGGTCAAGCGAAAGCATGTTTATTACAGGAATCAATTGCTGACATAATCATGGGCAATATTGTGGGTATAAAAGCGTGTTCACGCCAAGATATAGAAATCTGGGAATGTCAGCATATACTACACGCTAATTTGGTCGTCACAAGAGCACAGGCACAGGCTCAAGAGGAAGAAGAAATGACTAACAATCATAACAAGGAGGAAAATCAACATCTTATGCCGATGTTAACGAAGACATCATTTATTGATATGCAAAAGAATGACAATTCTTTGAAAAGATTTTTCAAATTGGTAAAATCAGATGATGTGGATTGCTCAGAAAGGTCACAACCTTGGTATACAATTAAAAATGACATATTAATTCGTAATGCTAGAGATGCTACATCGGTACAGCAGCAAATTATGGTACCAACCAATATTCGACCTTACATTCTCAGACATGCGCATGATACAAACTGTGCAGGCCACACGAGCTTTGCTAGGACGAAATATAGAGTCTTACGGCATTTTTATTGGCCTGGAATAGTCAGGGTTGTCAAATTATTTTGTCATTCGTGCAAGACATGCCAACAAGTGGCTACAAAGGGTGCTTACCATAATGCCCCTATACAGGCTGCTGATATTTTGGTGCGACCATTCGAAAAAATGGCCATAGACTTAATAGGTCCACTGTCAGTTCCATCAGCCAGAGGTCATAGATATGTCCTCACCTGTATTGATATGTGCACCAGGTGGCCGGAGGCAATACCTCTTAAACATTTTGCTACCACCGATGTGGCTGATGCACTATTCCTCATTTTTACGAGAGTGGGGTTCCCTGACAATATTTTATCAGATAGGGAAACACAGTTTGTGTCAGATGTCATGTCGCATGTCATGAAACTATGTAATATTGATAGATCGCTTAGCTCTGTTTATCATCGTATGTCCAATGGCATGATAGAACGTTTAAATAAAACGCTGAAACAACTACTGGGGAAAGTGACCACGACGTATCCAGAGGACTGGGATAGAGTGCTCCCAGCAGTGCTGTTCACTTATTGGGAAGTCCCAAACGAACACACTGGGTTCTCGCCTTTTGAGCTCATGTATGGTGCTCCACCACGAGGACCAATGTTGATAATAAAACAATTACTTACAGGTTCAGAGAGGACTCAGGAATGCCAGTCATCCTATGAGTATGTGGTGAATCTACGAAAGACACTTATAGACGCTTGGAAAATAGCGACTGATTCATCTTAAAAGGCAAAAGAAAAAGCTAGATCTCTTCAAAACCGTTGGAAAAAGTTAAGGAAATTACTTCCTGGAGACAAAGCTGCTACCAACGAGAGAGAATAACCTTCTCATTTCGTGGAGTGGTCCATATGAAATTATTTCAAAATTGACAGATGTTGATTACATTCTTGACGTGAAAGGCAAAAATAAAAACCTTTCACATCAACATGCTCAAAACAATTCCATGATAGACCTGAATATCTCAAACCTATCTTAGATGCTGTTAATGAAGTAATCACTGATGATCCTTCATCTTACTCTTCATTGTCAGTGATTCAAGAAGAACCCACTTCTTTTCATGATGTACCTTTGCAACTTTCTGTCATGTCTCTTTACCCGACAGAATCATGGGTAAATGTATCTATTTGTCCGGATCTATCCAACTTTAGCAAATTTGACTTAGCCAAGGGATATTGTCAAATACCTCTTACGGAAAAAGCAAAACCTTTCACGGCTTTTGCTACCCCTAACGGTCTCTTTCAGTGGAATTTCATGTGCTTTGGCTTGGTAAACGCACCAGCGACTTTCGTTCGGATGATGAGTAAACTATTTTCTCATAGGTCTGATATCATCTCCTATATAGATGACATTTGTTTGTTACACAACTCTTGGGACGATCATGTTTCGGGATTGAAATCTCTTCTCGAAATTCTTCGCTCTAATAACACTGACAAACAACATTTTTCTTTCTTATATAAGAATAAGTGTTCTTAGGTCAGTTTCTTCCGCTGATTTCAAATCTGAAATCCGTTTATCTCTATCACGTCGGGTTCTTAAGATATTTGTGAATAAATATATTTTTGGGAAACCGTTATTTGCTCCGTTTCATTTTTTACTATATAACTTTTTTAAAATTAATAAAATGCAAAATAATTCTACTTTTTATACTGCTAAAAGATGCATAACATATGTTACGTATATTTCAAATAGTTACTGTAGTTTTTGAAATAATTCTGAGTATGAATATGGCTATCTAGAAGTTGTAGAAATTTTCGGCTGATCTGTTCTGTTTAGTGTGTGCGGATATTTACCGATCAGTGTTCACCAGAAAAAACTTTACAACATTGCGAAAAGAAAAGCATATTAAAACTGTTATTTCGATTCGAAAGTTGAATGATGCCAAATTAAATACATCTTGGATGCCAAATGCAGTTTTTGTTCGACATGTGTGCAAATACAATTGGCAGAGTTGTTGTTGCACGAAAAATCGCTGAAGCCATAAGTTTTGATGCCTATTTGGAGTGCCAGGTAATATGGCGTGAACCGATAAATCATGCTACTACTTGTTACTTCTGCTTGACAAATATCCATGTTGTCACTTTTAAAACTAGAAAGTCTGTGGTTTATCCAAATATTGAATCGTTTTTGAAACCATTGCCTTATGATCCAATCACGTGTCCGATCCCAGTTCCACCAGAAAAATATCCATTGGAATGTGAATGAACATCAGAAAGTGAAAGTTTTAACCTGCTTTAGAAACTAATTCTGACTCGGATTATATACCCGGTGAATGGATGGTGTTCACTTAATTAACCATTCCGCAAACTTTTCAGATCTAATACGTGAATCTTGCTCTCACCAAAGGACATGCGTATTACAACAATCCTGGGGGGGGGGGGGGGGGGGGGGGGGGGGGGGGTCAAATGGAGGGATTCATTCTAGGAAGATAAATCACCCTAAAACTTCATCGGGGGCTGGGGGGGGGGGGGGGGGGGGGGGGGGGGGGGAGTCCTATTTTATAAGAAGGAATAAAAAGTTGGGGGAA